>APFE030127595.1:53400-65844 GCA_000404065.3 Pinus taeda | reverse complement strand
ATATAACACGGATCTCCAACCAAAGCACATCACATAACCAACGTATATGTGTTGACAGCGCACGTGGAAAGGTTGTTGGGCTTAATACATTTGAAATATAGAATAAAACTACATATATTATATAGTTATAACCAGCAGATATAACGGTGGGTGGGTCAATGGATGGTGGAACGGCCCTTGGGGCACGGACCCAACCAATCCACACCCCATTTAAACCTTAACATATATCCACAACCGTGTAACCAACACATGTGGGTAGAGCCATAAAGTTGAAACAACTTCAAACCGTCGTAGAGCATGATCTGTTGACCAAGGCTTGGGTAGGCGGCCACGTGGTGGTCCTGCCACCCAAAGCCACCCATGTACAAGTGGCAAACATAAATGTGGACTGTTGGGATGGGGATGGGTGTGGTCCCGTGAAGTACGGGCCCACCCCCCAATGATGAGTTAAAAATACATATAGTTATTTACAAACTTTACAATAGGGGTAAATTTATATGATGTAACAATAAATCATAACAACTTTTATGGTAAATCCTGCCATATTATTATTTAAACATCCAATTTTTGTCAGCATAAGGGGGGAGAGATCAACGGGAACGGATTTTGAGACCAAGTGGCGGAACCCTAAGCACTGAGAAACACTAGTGGAACCTTCCTTCAGCGGCGTTTTTGTAGGAGGGTGATTTTGGTCTAGACTCGGAATTGGGCAAGTTTTATATGGATTTTGCACCTCTCAGCAACGGAAATCCATTGGTGGTGTTAGTTTCTACAACAGAGCTCTCCAATTTTCGGGCATTTTCAGGATGGAGGTATAATGCTCCATTATTGTAACTGATGAATGTAACTTCTTTTTGATGCCATTTTTAATGAATGAAGGCCTCCCTACTGATCGAGCAGGGCCCGGAGGCATAGTCCAGGAGGGACGAACTCCATTATCAAGTTCTTGTCTTCTTGTCTTCTTATGTGCTTCTTCTTCTTTCTCTCAGATGTGCACATTTAAAGTTTCTCTTTGGTTAAGCTACAAACTGTATGTGTAATTCTTTTAATGCATCTATAAACAAAAAATAACCTGGATCAATAAATATCATTGGTAACCTTGTAACCCATGCCATTAAGGAGGTACGCATTCCTTGGTAACTTATGCAATAAAGGAGATCAGCGCATGCCTTTGTAACTTATTCCATAAAGGAAAGAATGTAACATATGCATTAAAGGGTGCGTAAGAGGAATCTTTTATGACATTCTTTAATGAATGTGTAAGAGGAATATGCCATGTTTTTACCGAGTGCGTAAGATATTGAAAGGAGCACTATCATTTACTATATTCAAGTGCTAGGGATTTTCTTCCTCCTCTTCTTGGTTATAAGGATTGTCCTGTTGGGAGTGTGGCTCCTCAAAAGATTGACACCAAGGGGACTCTTCTTGTCCCACTAGGTTGGTTGGGGCAAGAATGTTTGGAACACCATGTTGAGTAGTATGGTCTCCCTCAGCAGTCTTTCTATTGAAGGACTTGTGCTTATTGAATTGAGCTTTAGGAGGACAACTAGGCCGAGATCACTTTTCCCTCTCTATCATGGACATTTTGTTCATATGTGCATTTTAACCTTGAACCAACTCACCAGTGAGCTTGTCAAACTTTTGAGCGAAAGCTTGCATGAACAGATGAACTTGAGAGCTAGAACCAGGTGCATCACATGTATAATCCATTTGATGAAGTAATTTATAACCAAATCCTTTATTGTGCTTCTCAAAATTAGGAGAATACTAATCATGAGTAGCCAACTGTGCATGAGAAGAAATGAAATCCAAAGGGAAGTCACTGTCCTCTCGCAAAGTGAGAAGAACATCTGCCCTCTCCTCTATTTAGAATCACCAAATTAAGGAGGAGACACAAAAGTAGGTGCAACAGGAATTACATGTGTAGACATAAAAGGTAGGTGCATGAGTAGATGCAAAATTAGGTGCAAGAGGAATTTCATCAAGAAGACAGATTTTTTCTTGGGAAGTGGTGAACATCCTTTTCCAAATAGTTAATTAGTGTTTCCTTCTCCTTTTAGCAATCCAAGGTTTGGAAGTTGCAAGCATAAGTTTCTTTGACTTCCAACCTTAAAAAAAAAATTATCATACTTCAAAATAAGAAGGAAAAAAAGTGATTCTCTGATGCAATCCTTTATTGGACCTTCAATGCCTCTTAATTTACTTAATTTTTGTATAAGCTCTTGAATTGATGTCACAAATCCTAGGGGAGGAAGGAGTAGATCGTAATCATGCTTCAAGTCTTGATTCTCATCAAGGAGATGGACATTGTCATTTTGAAGTGGGACAATGTCCTCATGAAGGTAGGTAATAAAGTTGTGCAATAAAGAGCTTGACCTTGAAGTCAAATACAGGTTTCCTACTGTGAAACAACCTGCTTTCTATTAGCTTTCCACAGTTACATAATAATATCTTGCATATTGGCTTTAATATCTTGCAATAAAACAACTTCATTACAAAGTTGAGAACTAACTCATTATGCTTGGTAATGTTGCCATGTATAGTGGCATTCTTCTCAACATTTTTTAAACAATTTTGTTTTTGCACAAAGAAATGTAAATCTTCGTCCTCATCAAGATCAATGATAATAAAATTATGCAATATGTAACTATCAATTTATGGACAAGAAGTTGCCATGTGTCTAGATGAGTGTGCGAAATGCAAAAATCCTTGTGCAAAAAAACAAAGATGCCCTCTCTTTTTTGCACAAAAAAATTTAAATCCTTGTCCTCATCAAGATCAATGATGATAAAATCATGCAATATGTAACTATATATTTATGGACAAGAAGTTTCCATGTGTCTAGGTAAGTGTGCGAAGTGCAAAAATCTTTGCGCAAAAAAACAAAAATGCCCTCTATCACAGCCCCACATTGTGGGTGGTTACAACCACCATGGGCGTTGTGCAGCACCGACACAATTTCACCTTTTAAAGTTACTTTCACCCAGACTACGCCTACTTCTAACACTTATTCAATTTTTCGTTAAGTGTTCACTTCTTTAATTATGCAACGAAATTCAATTTACTTTACTTCATTTATATTCAATCATTCAATTCTGTGATATTCAATAATGTGTGATATTGTAAACAACAATATATATGGGAGGGGGCAACTCCCCAAAGTAGTTCGCCCCAATCTTATTACTTCTGCAAATATAATACAAAGTATATTTTACAAAGTTACAAAGGTGTGGCAGTTGCATGGTCCAAACCAGCGACTCGTCCACCCTGCTTATAAAATTGTGCAACTCTTGTCCGCACTGTTCTACCCAAGTCTGTTGCACGTTCTGCATGTACGTTTTGTTTGTGCATTCTACCCAAGTCTGTTTGCACGTCAACCTACCCAGAAACTTCAAGAATTCGGCCCAAAACAAAGACAAACAAACTTTGCCCAATCCTGCTAGCTCGTAGGGCTAGCCCCACCTTGCGTGCACCTTCTTGCTGCGTCCTTCTACCCTTTGTGTGAACTTCTAGTTTTCTGTGATATCGCAGTTCACTTTGTTTTGCGATGTACTTCGTCGAACTTCCTTGCCTTTGATCGAGCTCCCTCTCTCCAATATACATAAGTGTTCTTGCCTTTCCATTTTATGTGGCGGACACCCCTTCATTGGTTCGAGCTGACCCTTAAGTTTTGTGTCGAACACCCCTTCATGAGCGAGCACACCCCTAGGCCGACTTGCTTATGGGGTAGTCAGGCGCCCCTCCCTGGGCGCTTTGCTCGTCGCACATGCTACCCGAACTTGGTCACATGCTTGTCGTGTACTCCAAGTCATCGTCCGCCCGTCGCACCTTGCTTGCTCCCTCGTTGTCGCGTCACATCTGCCTAGCCGCTATGCTTGGTGCCTAAGCACTCTTTGGTGTGGGCGCGCCCATGGGCACGGGTCCACAAGTTAGTCACTATAAGTTTCCGATGTGCACGCTCCTTGTCTAAGTTGTGTGGGCACCCTTCGCTCTAGAACGTTCCCGCCTCTCAAACCACCCTCCAATGTGCATGTGTCGCCACCAAGTCACCTCATCGCATAGGTGGGTGCTCTGCCTTCGTGTGGGTGCGCCCATCACGCGCTCTTGCCTAACTCGGTCCAACTTCGGTTTTTCGACTCTCCAAGTGTTTGTGGGCGGTCATGAACGCACATTGGCCTTGGTGCCAACTCGGGGCCCTAACACCTTCTCTTCTTCCAAAATCTGATTTTTTCCATCAAGAAAATAAATCTAAAAAAAACACAAACAAAAACAAAGTAAAATTAAGTATTGTAAATTTTAAAAAATTGCCTCCTCACTTTCAGAAAAAAGGGTCTTTTCAAACTAACAACTCTCATATTTACTCTCCAAAAATATTCTTGTACCTAATCGCTATTTTATTTTATTTTAAATTCCACTAAATTTACTGTGGCACTGGTTTCCCTTTCATTACACATGTTTTACTTTTGCTTTTGAGTTGTTGATGTTACCCTTTTTTTTCTAATATAAAAAATGGAGAGAAGATTTGAATCATGTTATGGCCTTTTTTGGTCAAAACATTTAACCAACCAAGAGAGTTAATATATTATTGACAAAATTAAGCTAGAAACAACATAATTCCATCCAAAATAACTTTCACATCATGTTGGTATCTAGGATGATATCATCATCATTACTTAAAAAAAGAAAATCAGTGAGTCCTTCTTTGTCATCACTTTTAAACATTTCAAAACATATTTATGTGGACACATTTGCATCCGCCTGTTACTGTTGTGGGTGGGCAAAGTGGATGAGACTGGCGGCAGAGTGCAGTGAAAAACACCGATCTCATGGATAACTATGGAAGCTCCGCAGTGTGCCCTCCTTCGTGTTGCGTTCTCCAAGCCCGAGAGGGCGTGGTGACTAATTGTGACCACTGTGAAATTGCACTATCGTTTTCCATTGCCTATTTATCTGTCTTCTTGAAGAGTGGTTATGCTTTTCTTTACTTCATACTTCATTGCCTATTTATCTGTCTTCTTGAAGAGTGGTTATGCTTTTCTTTACTTCATACTTCGAAATCATGTCTCCTCTTACTTCGAGTCATTTATTAACATGTCGATAAAGAGTTTTCCAATTGCCATTGTTGGAGACTTGAGGTTGAAACCAAACAAATTGCTGCCTATGCATTCATTCATAAGCCCTGCTATATTTGCTCTATATTAAGCATCGTTAATGGACTGTTTTGAGTTTTTGGGCTCTATGTTATTCGTGAGCATCTAATCTAGCACTAAAGACAATTATGTATTTTCTGGAACAGGCACCAGTTGCCCCAGATATCAACTTTGAAAAGTTGGGCCGTCAATTTGAATTTACAAGTGGGACAATCAGTGCAGCGGTTATACGGGCAGCTGCAGAGGTATGTTATTACGAGTTTGGTCTCTCTCTCTCTCTATCTGTGGCTGGGTAAGTGTGCTGATAACAGACTTACATAATACAGGCTGCACTACGACCCAAAGAAGCGCACAGGATAACAATGAAAGATCTGGTCAATGCTGCTGAAGCAGAACAGGAACACATGCGAGATGAACTCACTGAAACTATGCTTCGTTCTTTTGTTTAGAAACTAACGAGATTTTTTAGCTTTGCCTCATCGCAACAGGTGAACTGTTATAGAATCATGTCGGTTCTGTTTCTTTGATAGACTTGTTCAAATTGGCATGTAAACCTGAACAACTGTGCAAACTCGAGTATTCGCGAACAGATTCAAGAATGTGTCAAACTTTCTGCCCTGATTAGTATTTTTATGGTGGTCTTTGTGACGCTTGTTAACAAGAAGCTTAGAGGGGCAATGGTATCTGTTTTTCCCTGTGGATTAGAGGGGCAGTGCTATCATTTTTCCCTCTGGATGAGAGGGGCAGTGCTATCTTATTTTTCGTATGGATTAAAGACTATATAAGGGGAATTTAGAAGTAATCTATCTCAGATCCAAAGATGATTAAGCTACAGAAAATGTACGTAACAAGAAAATTACTATTGATCTTTTAATTAAAAATCATTTATTCAAAATTTTATGAAGGGAAATTGAAACCATACTCTCAGGGACAAAAAAATGAACATGTTCTATTAAAGGAGACATGTTTCCGCTACTCTATTCGATACCATACTCTGAATACTGGGACAAGTATATTCACAACTCTCAGGCTTTTACCATGTCGTAGGTATTATCAGCATAGATTTATTTTAATATTGAATTTATTAATCATCAAGAGTCATTAAATTTTAAATTATTTTAAATTTTACAAGGTGTAGATTTCTTTTATAACATAAAATTTAAAATTTAAAAAAAAAATGCACAATAAGGGATTTGATCATTTTAGTGTTAGATATATTTAAAGTGAAAATAGATTTATATTGATTTTTTTTATGTATGTGTACTATGAATTAATCAAGATGGATCTGCGGTGGTTTTTTATATATATGTACAATGAATCAATTTCATGTTGAAAGAATTACACATTTCTTTAATTTTCTACTAATACATCAATAAAATGTTTTGGCAATATAATTTTTTATGAAATTTGTGAATGCATAAATTAATGGCTAGTCTAACTTATAGATGAAATATTTTTTTTGTAGATTCAACACCCTCAAAAACCCCGGGCTCTCAAATTATACAGATTAAACAACTTAACCACAAGTTTTTAAAAATTTCTGCCAATTTTTGGTTAAAATTAACCAAAGAAAAGTCATTTTGTCAATAAGTTAGACTACTAAATTAATTCAATGCTTTGATAATCCCCTTGAGCAGTGGGATTGTGTAATCTTAAACTTGTAATTTCAACAAAATTGAATAAAATTGACCAAAAATATACTTGAAAACAGAATAATTTATAACCTAAATATTGAAATATTTTATTTAAACCCAAATTAAATACACATTTCAATGACACATTAATTGATATTGATATTTTTTAAATGGCACATTTCAATTTCATATTAAAATTGGAATAAATACACATTTTCATAAGCAGTTGAAATATTTTATTTCCAATTATTCTTTTTAGGGAGAACAAGTTGACATAAAATTATTTTATTGAAGATGGTTATGAAATATTTATCTGTGTCAATATTAAAATTTAAAAATTTACACTTAAATATATATAAAGGATATGAAATAATTACTAATTTAATACTTCAATAATTTAAAACTTATATAATTTAGTAAATATTTTGTGAAAGTAAAAGATTATAGAGCATCAAGAAAAATACAAGTTTTTTTAAACTTTCAATACTTCATCCTATGTATAAAAGTTGATATAAAAAAAGTTGATATAAAATTATGTTTTTTTCTTTCTTTTTTTTTCCTTTTTTCTTTTCTTTCTTTCTTTTTTTTTTTTTTTCCCCACTACAATAATCGTAATCTTTCATTAAAAGTTGAAAAATTACATATTGTAGATGCATTTGCATATGCTGTAAGTTCTTCTACCACATGTGGGTAGCTATGTGGCTGTTCATGTCTGTTCAATAAAACAAAAAACCATCACGCAGGATGTTCCTTGATATCTGTTATATATATAAACATATTGCCACGCAGGGCATCAAGTATGTAGCATTTTCGACTATGTACAAAAAGTTCAAAAAAGGATCAAAATCAGATCTGTATCTCATGGGTTGGCCGCCCTGTGATAGTGTGCATCTATATATGGACGATGGTAGTACTGGTATGAATTTGTGCCTCGCTGCTCCTGGATCATCCACTCGCCTTTGGGAAGTGTCGTAGCCTCCTTGGAAAGTTGGTCGGCACTGTAGTTGTGCTCCCCGGAGTGGATGTAGATGCTGAGGCTGCCCGAGCTCTAGTAACCGGAGATTGAATATTGCATTGTGTTGTTCCAGGAGCCTGTTGTGGAAAGCTGGTGGAGATGCCCGATACCAGAGTGCAATGGCGGACGGTGATATAGGCCTCGAGGGTATGGTAGAAGGCACAGGGGCCTCTTCTTGTTTTTTGTTGAGAGGGCAATCCTTGAATATGTGCCCGACCCTGTGACATCGACGGCATCTGAAAGGCACTCCTTAGTAGTCTAGAATTTGTACCCGCGTGTATCTGCCCCAGTGTAGTGTAATCTTTTCCTCCAAGCCATCACGAGTATCCAGGTGTACTAAGATACGAGCCAGCGTTCTGTTCCTGGATTCTACGAAGGATCGATCATGATCCAGGTAAGTACCCAGTGTGTTCCCAATGCGCATGAAAACTTCTTCATTCCAATATTAGAGGGGGAGGCCAGGAAGGCGAACCCATAATGGCCCAGCCCCAATCTGCTCGCGTTCAGGGTCGAAGAGGGGGCTCCATCTTTTTAGCAGTACCGGCGCCATCTCAATGTGCCAATATCTGGCTAATACCATATCCGTGTAATTTTCCTTTACGAAGTGTAGGGCAAACCATCCACGGGGTAGAACTTGCACTTCAGGAAGTTCTTTGAGAACACCTCCCCAAATCTCCTTCACCCAGACGGTGAGTCGAGCTGCAGAGTATGCGCGCCCTTGAACATGCCCGACGAGAATGGTATACGCCATTTTTGCTGCCTCCCCAATGGCATATGTCTCTCCAAACCGAATAGATATATCCCTGGAAGTAGCTTTGACACACTTATTCCTTTTCTTTCCCGAACACGGGGCTGATGGGTGATCTGCTAGAGGGTCCGGGGAGCATTCCAGGGGAGTCGCCTTCGATGAACTGACCCTAATAGTAGGGGTCTCAAAACAGCCCGAGGGAGAATGGCGGAAAGCATAAGGCCCAGCCCCCGACGATTGAGGCGGTCCTGACGATGTGGCAGCCAGAAACGAGGAGGACGGAGGGTGTGGATCAAAGGATGGCAACGGGGGATAACAGTTGACAGGAAACGGAGAGTCCCCGGAGATAGAGGAGGTAGATCTAAGCCAGGGGACTCGAGAGGCAATGAACCCTCAGGCAGATGGGAGGGGGAGGTAACCGGAATAGTGACCACCGGGGAGGGATGCGATGAGGGAAACGGAGAAAGACTTGGGCCAGCGGACAACAGAAAAAACAAAGGGCGATCGAAAATAACCTGGGATTGAAGAGGGTCTTCTGAATAGTCAACCTCCTCCTCCGTTTCCATAACATCACCGACAGTATCCGATGCCATGTTGAAAATGACAGATGGGCCTGAAAAGTCGGGCCAGGTAAACAGGTAAACTGGTAGAGCCTATAAAATTATGTTATTAACATGGGTAATAAAATATTTTATTTATGGTTGATAGTGAAATTTAAATTTTTTTTTTTTTTTTTTTTTTGCTATGTCAATTTTGTGTTAACCATACACATCTCCTTCATACAATTAAATATCAACAACAACAACAATAATATCAATCAAAGAATCAAGCAAGTACAATGAGTGAGATTATTGATGTTTCATAATTCTTTTAATTAAACTTAACCAAATAATTAAATTTAGTTTTGTCTTTGAACAATGTTTTTTTATTTAGTAAATATTTTATTTTTATTTGAAAACGGCAATGTTTCAACTCCAAGTTGAGTATAGAAAGAATTACAAGTTTCCCTCTTATTGGGCTATAGAATGCACCTCTTGGTATAGCAACTAGTGGGAACATAGTGAAAATTGTATAAGCAACCCCTTCATATTTTCTTCTTAGTTAGAAACAATTGAGAGAAACTGATAAAATACATGTGCCTAAAAAAAACTAATTTTAGTAACATAGATGACATTCCCATATCCAAGTGCAAAAAAAGGGACCTTTGCCATGGCTTCAAGGAAGAGTAGTTCCAAGTACAAGGGATCGACGGTATTTGTATAAATAAGGTCAAGAAGTTACAAGAGTTCAACCATTTGTGGTAGTCTTGGTGAATATGTAATCGTACAAACATATTCCCTTCTTAAGGATTTTTCGAAGATATTACCAATATGGGCATGAATCTATTAGGATTATTATGGGAACTTTTCTTTAAACTAAATTGGCATGGGAAGGTTAAGTATATGGCAAGTTTGGTTTTTTTATTCATAAAGGAAATGATTTTCTATTTCATAATTATTATTTATCTAAAGATTTTACTCAAAAATTTTAGGTAGTAGTGAGTGAGCGCATGGAGTTGGGTTACACTTTTTGGTAAAGCGAGATCGTGTTTTGGTGAAAAAGGGTGCTCGATCGAGTTGTTTTGGCGCTTAAAAATAGTTCGATCAAGTGTTTAAAAAAACCTTCAATTGAATCATTTTCTAACCCAAGTTAAAGGTTTAATTGATAGTTAAGGCTTGATCGAACTATATAGTTCAATCGAGGTCTATGGCTCGATCGAGTGCTTTGGCTCAATCGAGCGCTTTTTCTTATTAAAAGCCCAAGCTGCGGCTTGCGTATGTCATTTTTCTCAGACCGCAAGAAAAAAAGGAGTTTGACGAAAGATTTCTAGCTCGACCGAGATGGAGGAACTCAATCCAACTACCCATCAACCCCGCCAACAACCTAAAGGCTCAAGCCAAGATTGGTTTCTTGTCATTTTTCTCTCTTTTATTAAATAAATAAATAAATAAAATTGAAAAAAAAAAAAAACCTACCATACAAAATCTACAAAAAAGCAATCATGAAAACCACCATGAAAACCACAAAAACCACTATGAAAACCCTTAACCACCCAAAAAAAACGATAATTTAGGTTTTAAATTTTTTTATTTCATTGTATAAGTTATTTGCAATGGTAAAATGTTTATTATTAATATTATATGGTAAAAAACTTTATTTTTTAATTATTTTAGGTTTTAAAGTATTTTTTTAGGAATTTAGTGAAATAAATTTTCAAAAAAAATGCATTTTAAATTTCGAGCAAATTTGACTATGCCCAACAAAATACCAAAACATAAAACGACTAAACTATAACCAATAAATATATAAATTAGGAGCTTTAAATTGACATAGAGAGCAGTTGTGCATAGGCTGTATGAAGAGGTGAAAGTCAAAATTAGAACTTTAGCAGGCATTTTTTAAAGTTTTAGAAGTGATATCGGAGTCAAGCAAGGTTGCCCACTATCTCCTACCCTTGTTGGTTTATATATCGACAAGCTTGAGGAGTGGTTAAATTCACAAGGGGGTGAAGGTATCTATTTTTGCAAGTTTGTCATAAGGCTTCTTTTGTATGCAGATGACCTTATTATAATTGCTAAATCGGCTCTTGGTTGCAAGAGCACTTACTATCCCTTGAGCATTTTTGTAGAAGTGTGGGGATGCAAGTCAATATCAGCAAAACAAAAGCAGTGGTCTTCTCTAGGAAAAGAAAACATAACCAACATAAGTTCTACTTTTAAGGCAACATTTTGGAAGAAGTTGTGGATTACAAGTACCTCGGAATTGACTTCAACAAAAATCTAAGCTAGAATGGTTGTAGAAAGAAAAGAACTTTGGGGGGGTTGGAAAGCATTTTATGCCTTTCAAAATAGGTGTAGAGAGGCAGGGTTATGGGATTAGAAGACCACTCAAACTCTTTTTGGGCTTCTAGTGATTCCGGTGATTCTCTATGGTTGTGAACTATGGGCTAGCAGTACCTCCGACATGCAGTGGAGACAAATTGAGAAAATTCAGAAGCGTTTGATTACAAACAAATTTAAGATTAAAAGTGCAGTTATTTATGATGTCTTGTTAAGTGAAACAGGGACCACTTGTATTGAAGAAATTGCTATGGTGCGAGTCATAAGGTATTTTAAAAAAATCGAGCAAATGGAAGAGGGTAGATGGCCTGAGGTTGTCTTTAATGATAGATTGTGTAAGAGCAAAAAAACTTGGATGCAGCAAAATAACAAATGGTTTAGTAAATGGGGTATTTGTTTGAGCGCGTGTCCCATAAACAGCAAAGAGATAAAAGCTTTTGTTATGGAAAAGTTCCACAAACGTACTTGGGATAAGGAGCTAGGAAGAAAGAAAAATTACTATATTGAAGTGTTTAATCTCACTCCTAATCATCAACCAAAAGCATGCATAGAGGCCAATATCTCTTGGAGAGCCAAAATTCTTATTGCTCAGTTAAGGAATAATTCTCATCAATTCCATTGTGAAATAGGGCGCTGGAAAAGGTCAAAGGAAGTGTGGAAGGAAAGGGTATGCATTTTTCATTCTTCCGGAAAAGTGGAAACAGAAAAACATTTCATTTTAAATTGTGAGCCCTTTAAAAACAACAGGAAAAGTTATGCAGATATGCTGGCAACTAGCTCTTGGGATAATCTATTTAGCGAGGGGTTTGACGAGAAGCTGGAAGCATTTATTGTGAAGCTTCACAGAAAAAGGGCCGAATACATCAAGCAGATGAAGAAGCAATCTGTCCCATAGGTTATCTTTAGCCTCTTGGATGTTAAAATAATTTATTTCTTTCTTTCTTTCTTGCTAATGAATATGGTTACTCTCTCTATTAAATCAAATAAGAAATTTTATTTCATTTTTTATTTTAAATTT
>APFE030127595.1:34619-46226 GCA_000404065.3 Pinus taeda | reverse complement strand
TTTGAGATCTCTTATACTAGATTAGACTACACTTCACTATTATAGACTCAGCTTTAAGGCTTGCCAATTCCATCATCTACTCATTTGGCCATTGGCTCATAGGAATGAAAGTCTCCATAATACGTTCATGGTCTAATTTTGTAATCTTTCATCTCCTTGGTTCACCTTTCTTTGTTTTGATTTCTATGAGATTGATCTGAGCTGCTACAACTAGATGACTACATTGACAAGGTACACATTCATGCATAACATCTCTATAAATGATGTGATCAACTTGTTTTTTAACATTTTCAAAAAATGGCCCATCACAGCCATGTCACCATTTTGGTATGTGCATTGTCAATCTTCATACAGTCTCACCAACCTACTTTTCACATGTGTGCATCGCATCAAATAGTAGGCCACGTTCTCTTTGTTTCCTGAGGGGGCAGTGATAGCAAAAACATCGCCTACAACTAAATATCAAAATATGTATTAGTTAAATACATTCAAGATTTCAATTTATAGATGAAATTGTTAATTATAGATGGGCCACATACCTTCCCTTACAAAATCAGAGACTCAATCATGATCAAGTGAAACGATGGTCTCTTCATCATGCATCTCTTGCCATGTCGGAATTAGATGAGGTCCCATTGGATTAAGAGGGACATATTTCCATCTGTTCACATACACATGTTTTTCACAATGAACAAGTATACATCCATCAACACCAATGCAAAACTCAGAAAAAACATGTGAGTTTTCTTGTCTCAATGGCAAATATTTCCCCCATGCCTTTGCTTCACACTAAGTAGTTCCCTTGTTCCTTCTACAATATTACAATACTAAGGAATGGCTCTATTCACATCGCTAATTTCCACATTTTAGAAGAACCTATGCATAGGTTTAATAGATCCGTGACCTTCATGTCCTAATTGGGATTTGCAACAATTGACCACCTCTAGTGATGATTTGAGTCAATCTGCATCATGACTCATTTGGTACCTCCTAAGTGCTTTCTTCACACAAGCACCTGCACCATCATGCTCACCTTTTCCATGTCTTGTTTCAAAGTAGCTCCAAGTATGCTGAAATTTGTCATCTGGTTAGTCGAATCAACCAATAAAAGTTGTGTGTTGACTTGAACTACCATGCACAACCATCTTACCATATCCAATGCTCTCTGAATGATATGTCATTTTTTTAATGATTCATAAGTCAAGTCAAATCAATGTTTCACAAACAATATATCATGCTCGTGATTGTCACTAATATAAAAGTGATACTCCTTAATCACATCATCTGACTCGTCATTGTTATCCCTACCATCAAGGTTCAATTGTGCATGTTTATACAGAACATGTACGAATATGGACACTTGGTATGAGTGATAATACTCACTTCGGATCTTTGTCTGAGGAGAAAATGTGTAATTCTTAGCAAACTCCACCACTGATAAGATTGCACCTGGCTGGAATACTTCACGAGAATGCTTAAATTCAAACGCTTTCCACGTAGAATTGTGCAAGTGTTTGATATATTTATAGATTTGTCTTTGAAACAACCCCATGGATTGTGAAATAGGAATATCATCCTCAACATAGTTGATCCTCCTAGGCATCGGAGTTAAAGAAGATGGTCGATTTCCCATGGCATACCCATAATGCTTCCATGTGATGGTGACATCTGACATCCCATACTGGTTGAGATCAATAAGAAATTTCCTATGGAACAATGACAAATCACCACATTCAGTGCATCTTCTCCCACCTATACATGTTTTCTTGTAAAACAACTCTTTTGGCTCCCTTCTGCACAATATTGATGAAGCAAAATCATGCACTATAGGAGGAGGAGGGTCGTCGTGACAGTTCGTCTTGTCAAATTCCTAGAAAGTGTCATAATGAAGTTGAAATTTAACATGATATCAGAAATAACACATGTCATGGATTGTATTAGGCCTAATAAACCATGGTTTCAATTTCTGAAACATCCTTATGGATATCTTCACATGGTGATTACTTTCCTAAAATTCCTCGAACAATGCAACTTCTATCATTTCTACAATGTGATTAGCATGTTCCACATGCTCACATTTAGCTACGTGATGTCGTATGACATGCTTTCTATTTGGAATAGCATGAGAATGGCTCTCCTAAAACTCTACCACAAGTGCTCTAATTCTTGTTGTAAACATGTCTTGGTAGAGTTTCCTCGTGATAAGAACCCAACAAGCATATTCATCATTTTCATTTACTCGAACGATGAATATGGTATGCTTGTGCAATTTTTTTCTCGAGACATGGAGCAATTTTGACATTGTTACCAACTTTTGTTGTCTTAATGTAGTTGATACAACAATAGCAGTTGTAATTTACCTGTGTGTAGCTCAAACATCGGGTTTTCTGATTTTCCAAATATATTGAATGCCTTTGATATATTTTCAATGACATTCATATGTTTCTTCTTGCTTTTAGCATATTGGGCTCCCAAAAGCTTTGTGGCATGTTTTATTTTATTATGTTTGATCAACCCATGTAGTATCTGAGCTTGTGCAACAACTGAATATTTCTCAAAATATTGTCAAATGATGTTATTGACATGGTCTCTAATAGTGCGAGCAGGGATAGGCTCCCCAATTTCCTTTGTTGTGCTTGCATCCAAATTTTATGCAAATGGTCCACCCCTTTCCAAACCATTTCAACTCCCTGTTATCCTATCAACTTGAGAGGAAACAATTCATTCAACTCCCTATTATCCTATCAACTTGAGAGGAAACAATTCATTCTTTCGGTGGTTGATCAGCTTGATAGGGAAAATCTTCTTCCTCTAGTGGTTTATTAGCTTCATATGGCACATATTTTTCCCTTGGTGACAATTGATCAACTTGATAGGGAACATGTTCCTCTAGTGGTTGATTTGGTCCATAGGGCACATCTTAATCATCCTTTGGTTGATCAGCTTGCTGGGACACATCTTCTCCCTCATGTGGCTGCTCAATTTCTATCCCTACATAGTGGAATACAAAATATACTTGTAAGTCAAGTGAATCATCATCATATGACAAGTGAATAGTAAATCTACACATGTTTATTTAATAAATCACCATAGGTGGAAGGTCATGATATGATTTGATAGTAGGCAGCTAGATAGCAGAATTTGACATGGACCAAGGGTTCTAAGTTGAAACATTAAAAGAAAAGGGTTTCAATCTTAGGGAAAGATGGGTTGAAGAAGAGTGCACCAATAAAATTATCGGTCCTTGTGTCAATAAAAAGGGTGTTTTAGAATATCATGAAAGCTAAAACCATTCCTCCTTAGTCAATAAAAATCAATTTGGAAACCCTAGAGTTCTAGTCACAAACCCTAGGGGAAATTTAAATGAAAAACAAGTTGAGACTTGGTAACTAGGTAGCAGAAGTTGACATGGACCAAGGGTTTTAAGTTGAAACATGAAAAGAAAATGGTTTCAAGCTCAGGGAAAGATGGGTCGGGGAAGGGTGCATGTCAGTAAAAGTATTGGTCCTAGTGTCAACAAAAATGGTGATTCAAAATATTGAAAGGTAAAAGCATTCCTCCTCAGTTAATAAAAATCAATTTGGGAACCCTAGGGTTATAGTCACAAAATCTAAGGAAAAGTTAAATGAAAAACAAGTTTATACTTAGTAGCTAAGTAGTAGAAGTTGACATGGACCATAGGCTCTAAGTTGAAACATGAAAAGAAAAGGGTTTTGAGCTCGGGGAAAGATGAGTTGAAGAAGAGTACACTAATAAAAGTATCGGTATCTGTGTCAACAAAAAGGGTGATTCATAATATGATGAAAGGTAAAAGCATTCAGCATGTATGAAAGGTAAAAGAATTTTCATGGTGATGTGAATTATATGTAGGAGGCACCTGATAATGCTATAATCCCTATGAAGCATGTAACTAATGACAAGTGTTATATTCTAAGAAAGAAATCAGTTGGCAAGAAAGGAAATAAATGAACAACACCTGAGATTGTTGCATTTGTAAGCACACCTGAACACATTCATTTTCTTTAGGAAATCCAAATTAATCACATACATAAGACAACGAAAAAAATAAATGGTCAATTTTCCATTTAATTCTAATGTGTGAAACAATCAACAAAAAAGGTTCTGTGAGGTTTTGCGTACAAGAAAATCTCCTAAAAATACCTAACATCCTTTTGCTCAATAGTAACTAGGCCTTGTGAAGATTTTAGAATAGGGTACTGGGGCCACGTCATAAATGTCATTAGTGACGCTTCCAGCAACCAAAAAACCAACCAAGTTATGGAGAGGGTTATAGTGGCCAAACGTACTAGGGCTACATCCCAAAAGAGTTGGCAATGCTTCCAATAGCCTAACTAAGATCATCTTAGGTCTAAGTTCTCCCGCACCTCAACCTATAGGGAAATATGCCCTAAGATTTGGCCACTAAGTTACCTGCATCTAGTGGGAATGGATGAATCTCAGCTTCTGGTTTTCAGTTTTGGACCCAAAACCCCTATCACGTGTTAGGAGAAAACATGAAGGTTTGTGATGATCTACCACATAGGCCTTACCCCCTTCATAAGCTTTTTTCCATGTATCATATTTTTCACTCGATGATGTAGGATTTCAAGCTCCCTAAAATACAACTTTCTATGTTTCAATATGAAAAACAACAACGATGGCTTTTGTGATGCCTATCGCCATGGTCCTAACCTAAACTATAAATTATCTTGTGGCCCCTATGGGGAATTTAGTGTGTTTAGGTTAAGGTTGTTTTTATAAAGGCTTTGCTTCACTTAAGGTGTACAACAAAATATAAGCTCAAATAAATTAGGTACAAAGATTCCAGAAAGAGGACACCCTTTATACAAAGTTTAAGTGAGCTTAGTGTGTGGGGTGAATGTGTGTGCAAGTGAAAAGTGTGAATTGATGTGGCTATGTGGTGATCATTTACAACTACCCTGATTACACTACGTGATGTTTGTTCCTTGCAAGAAAAAAATTGATGTGTGGATGATGGGCCACTTACTTCCTTCCTAATTATACTATGTGAGCATATGTTTGTGTGCAAAATTTCAAAGTAAAATATAAGAAATTACTCTACTTGTAATGGTTAGTAAAGCAAATTGGTTAGTAGTGATTGTGTGTGCAAGGTGAATTTAGTGCACTTACAAAGTGTTTTAATTGCAATTATGTGTATATGTGGCTCATGATCCTTTAATAAAACTCCCCTAATTACACTGTGATGTTTGTTTCTTACAAGAAAAGAAATGATGTGTGGATGATGGACCACTTACTTCTTTCCTAATTATACCATGTGACCATATGTTTGTGTGCAAAATTTCAAAGTAAAATATAAGCAATTACTCTACTTTTAATGGTTGGTAAACCAAATTGGTTAGTAGTGATGGTGTGTGCAAAGTGAATCTAGTGCACATACAAAGTGTTTGAATTGCAAGTATGTGGATATGTGGTTCATGATCCTTTAATATAATTCTCCTAATTACACTGTGATGTTTGTTCCTTGCAAGAAAATAAAAGATGTGGATAATGGACCAATTATTTTTCCAAATTATGCTATATGTGAACATAATATAGGGAGATGAAAAATTAGTGCTTTGGGAAACATTATATTTCCATTACAAGCTAAATTGAATTACATAACCTGATTTAGTTAAACAACTAAAATTTGTTGTTTAAGCATAAATCATAATTTAACTTCAAGGGATGCCACAATTGAGAACACCCAATAGAGGAACCCCCATGTACAGGATAAGAAATTTGCAAACTAGTTGAAGGTACATGCAATTTGTAAAATATTTGCACAATTAAAATTTATATTTTATATTTTAAATATTATCATATGCTAACAATGAAAAATTAATTCATTTATATATAAATTTTAATGACAAAATTTTAATTTACCTTTTATGTTAAATTATGAAGTTATGTTGGCAAAAAAAATTGATCAATCATATATAATTTTTAATGATATATTATAATTTGTGTGTTTAAATATTGTCATTGAAATATATATGATATAGTTATAATTATGTGGTTATATATTTCTATATAACGGTTAATAAAATACAATATTGTCAATATTTTTAAATAATTTATTTTTAGATTTTTCCAATATTATAATTAAAATTGTTAATTTATATTTTATTCTTTTTTATATAAATTTATTGTATTTATTCAATTATTTATAGAAAATGTACCATACTACAAAGAATTGGAATTGTTTTATTCATTTAATATTGTAAAAAAATAAAACAAATAAATTCATAATAATTATATATTTTTAATATATCCTTCCATTTCTCCATTTACCAAGTGAAGCATTTGACCTTTTTCAAAAATTAGTTCTTCTTAGCAATAAATTTTCATTTTTTCAAGAGACTATATCAATCCTAAGTTAAAAGTGATATCTACAACAAGGATGGTGTTATATTTTTGTTCATATATCTCATTCACCAAACATTTGAATTAAAATTCAGTGTCAACTAAAAGGGATTGTGAGAAAAGAAGGAAAGAGAAAAATTATTTAAAAAGAATAAGAGTTAAGAATAAAATTATAAAAATTGGAAAGTGAATTATCAATATATATTCCCAAGTAATCTAGTCCCACAAGCAATAATCTCTCTTCACTCTCCCCCCAACACATGTTTAAGAAATGAAAAAACTTAAAACTATTTGGGCATAGGATTGAAGGTTGTGTGATAAACATGATCTATTGTTAGATATAACCCTAAAATTTTACTAGTCAATCTAGGTTTGAAGCTTTGTTTGGTTTCACAAGAAGTTACATTTACCAAGTGAAGCATTTCAATACATTAGGGAAAAAGATTAATTAATTAGTAATAATTGAGACATGGTCAATTTTGCTCTAGAGACTTTTAGTAAAGTTTCTAAGTGATCTTAGTCATCAATTAGATCATTTTCAGATATATATCTTGGTCGTTGATTTCTCAACAAGAGATTATAAAGTAAATTGATGGGAAATTGTGGAGATCAATTCATTGTAGTGAAGAAGGTGCAATAATAGCATGGGATTTGGCACCATTGAGGATTTCAGTAGTAGTTGAAACAATAAATATTTCTGGAGTTTTCTTTCATTAGTATTCTTCTAGTTTCCAAGATCTAGAGGGGGAATTCTCTTACAGTTATTCTATAAACACAGAGTGTCTGAGATTTCCAGGAGAAGCCATAAGAGATTGGAAAAGAGAGGTCGTACAAGCTACCAGTTTATCACATCGATATTTTCAGTTATAGAGTGAGCTGTAGAAATCAGTGCAATTGCATTGAAAGATGAATTGATGGAATTCAAAGTCAATGTGGATTGCAAGAAAAGTCGTGTCAGGTTGCAAAGGTGTTAGAAAATCAGAAAGGCAGTAAATATTTTCTTGACCTTGATAATTACTTGTGATGTTTCATATTATTACGATTCTTTATATCTTCTATCTTTAGTTCATCAAGAAATTACCAAAAGCAGCAGCACATAAAACAATAGACATAAGATGTAGGCACATGCCAGGGCAAAACCCCCCTCGAGGGGAAAACCTAGTCAAGATAATTATTCCTTTCAATAGTATTCTTTGAGACTCTTCACCCTAGACCAAGACAAGACCTTCCCTCCACACCAAGTCAGCTTCCCAGAATTCGACCTCTTTCTAGCAACTTCGACTAGGGAAGCAGCTTATGGGCAACTGGCAGCTTCCGGAAACAGCGAAACTTAGAAGACTTCATTAGACTCCTAATCCAGAAGACGAAATACAGAGAGAGAGGCACCAAAATTTTGATTTTCCTTTCTCCTTAGATTTCCCCAAAATTGCATTCAATTCTGCTTCCCGACAACAAACTTCGCACCTTTTCCCACCTACAAGACAACTTCACACTTCTTCCCAGCTACAAGAGAATTCAAACTTGTGTGGAAGAATGATGCTCCAAATGAATTCGAAGTGCTTCCTTTTATAGGCTTTTTGTGGGGTCGAATAGGGTACTTAGGCCGACTTGATCTTCTTCTAGGCCAACATGGTGTGGAGGTTACATAATTCATATTTGACTCAATACTTAACCTTTTTACATGATGCAAAATCCCAAGAACGGTCTCTTTATATGTACAATAACTTTATAGACTCAAAATAAATCCTAGAAGTCTTTAATGGGGACTTTAACCTAAAACATGGTGAACCTAGCATGAAACTCGTGCTTTAATAATTCACAATAACAATTATTATTATTATTTTCTTTATTATTTTGACAAGTACACTACATAATGACTCAAGTACATTATTGAAGATCGAACATAGTTACATTTTCCTACACTCTATATTAACTAGGGAGGTATTCATAATGTAAAAATACAATGGAAGATCTCAAACTATATGAACCATGAAGAACTTTAGGCACCACAATGCCATGGACTAGATTCCAGGCCATGGCAATCTATCCAAATAGTCACTCAACAGTTTAGGCACCACAATTCCATGGACTAGATTCCTAACTAGGGAAATCTATCCAAACAGTCTCTCAACAGTTTAGGCACCACAATGCCATGGACTAGATTCCTAACCAAGGGAATCTATTCAAGTGAGACTAATATGGATTCAATCTTTTAGCCCCTTTAGGTACCCTCAGGCTTATTTGTTAACCATCAACCTAAAAATCCAGGTGTGTATCCAAAACAGACCTCTTTGATCAACACCGCCTTTCCAACCTCGGGACTCAGACATCAACACAAAGTGTCAGCCACATGTCTTCCCAAACAATGCTTCACTCATAAATCCTCAATACCCCTTGATCTAGCAGATCAAGAATGACCAATCTCTCCCAATCAAACTTGATTGGTAACCAACATGCTATGAAATCCTTCGAGAGATTCACCTGTACAAACACAACCCCAATCAATAATATTTTCACATGTACATAATCAAATAGAAACCTTTGAGGTCTACTAGACAAAATATGTTGCTTCTCAACTTTCCATAGTAGGACTATCAATCGAATATTTGACAGAAGATTCCTCAAGCATACATTATTCTTCCTACTTCATATGCAACAACATATTCTTCAATAGCACCTCAAAATGTATTCTCCAATTTCCTTCTCCTCCTCATAGCCCTCACTAAGACTTACGGTTGCTAGTCTTGGTCTAGTGCATGACACATGAAGCAGAGAATCATATATGTCACTTCCTCTTAAACGAAGAGGATATAATCATTCATATACAAGGAATATTCTCAATCATCCTCTTATCCTAGGGAGATTCCTTCCATTCAAGCTCCCTCTTAACCTAGGGAAATTTCATCAAGACTCCCTCTTAGCTTAAGGAGTTATACTTCTTCTTTTCGTCATCGGAGAATCTTTTGTGGATTCCAACCATTTCATCAGAGTTATTATCATCCCCATCCCGTTTATCACATCAATGAGCATCTTCACAATATTGAATATTGTGTACCTACATAACTTAAATAGAAAGTACAACCAAATCTATAGAAACGTGATGTTAACCATATCATAATCATGAAAGCATTTCATATTTATGCATATCAGATACCCAAAATCAATTACAAACAAGAGACATATACTCTTCAACATCTTGCTAAGGACTTTTTTATACACCCTAGACTACTTCATAACAACATCCATTCCACATAGGGTTTCAATGTGTCTTCCAAAGGTATGGCATACCTTACTACGACATATAGCAAACCCTAGAAACAATTCACACAAATATAGATCTACAAAGCATCTAAGTACTTTTCAACATATGTTAGACTTCTCACTGGGGATTCATACAAATACAAAGTCAATTATAGCTTATTCATTAACCTGGCCAACTTCCACTAGGGCTAGCTCCAAACCCATAGATTTTCAATCAACCATCAAACAGTGACTAACATGACCAACTATCACTAGGGTTATTTTCAAACCCTAGATTTTTGATCAATCATCAATATCAACCAAAAATTCAAATTTCAACAATCTTTCACAAATCTCAAATTATCATATAGTCATCATATATCGGAGATTTCTACTTCGACTAAGGTTTAACTCCAAAACCCTAAAATTCTAATTTCACAATCTCAGCAATCTTACATAGATCTCAAATCATCATATTTTAGAGATTTTACTTTAACTAAGGTTCAACTCCAAAACCCTAGAAATTTATTTTCATAATACATAGATCTCAGATTGTTATATTACACACATCAGACAATGTCATCACTAGGATTTAACTGCAAAACCCTAGATTTTCATTTTCCAACAATCATCTAAACAGATTTCATATTGTTATATACTAGACAAATTAACTTCACTAGGGTTTAGGTATAAAACCCCAAATTTACAAATATCATCATCCTAAAATCTCATACAAGGACTTCCATAAAATCCTAAAACAAGGATTGTCATCAAGTCCTAAGACTTATGACCATCAATAACTAGGTTAACCCATATATCTAGGAATTCATAATCATCCACAAGCATATCATATGTCCAACAACATTAATACATTTGACCTAGACCAAGCTAGGGTTTCCAACCAGAAGGACATATCAATGAATAATCCTTTCAACCACTAGATTTAAAGCATACCTTTGTTTCTTGACTAAACTTTCCTTGAGAGATCCTCCTCCTTGCAAGTGTTTTCCTTTGTTTATTGACTAACCTTGTCTTGATAGATCCTCCTTCTTGCAAATGTTTTCCTAATCAAGAAAACAGAGGGAGAAAGGTGATTAGTATTTTAATATATTCAAAACTAAATGAGTAAATGAACCCAAAAATTGAAATGACATGAGATACTTATCTTTGGAAGTTCTTCTTGGCTATAGGTGGTTCATAAATCTTCAAAGGTAGAAGCTACCTTCCAACTATTGAGACCTACAGCAAATGCACCTCAAGAGGGTGGCAATCCTAATAGAGTAGTGATCACCAATTCTTTGTCCGGAACAATCTCATCGATGGCGAAAATATCATCCCTGAGTCTAGCTATCTTCACAAAGGAGGTTGTCATGGTATCTTATTTATTCATCTTCATAGTCCTCAGCTCATTCTTCAAACTTGCTACTTGACCAATGTTGTTAATAATGAATAGCTTCGACAAGGCTTCATACATCTCTTGAGCATGATCGATGTTAATAATGAATGGTACAAGATTGTCTTTTATCCCTTCTACCATCAGAGGCATAGCCACCAATTCTAAATCCTTGAATTTCGCTTTTTCGACATCACTGACTTCTTCTGTAGACTTCTTTACATTTCCTTTTACCAAATCCAGCAACTTGTTCTTCTCGAGGATTAGGTCAATCCTCTTCTTCCATGACCTAAAGTTAGAGGCTCCTTTAATTTTGTTCTCACCCTTGATTGAGTTAGACATTTTCCTTGAATATAATGGAATCATTTCCTGAGATAGTACCTATCCATGCATCAAGAGCTTGAGACTGCCTTTTTCTTCTTTCTTCACCAAACCTCTGATACCGTGATAGAAAATCTGTTATGAAACCAGCTCACAAAAAGATAGAAAAGATAGATGAACGCCTTAGAAATAAGCCTCTTCGAGGGGGCAACCTCCTTTACATTACACAAATGAGCAATTCTTGGATGATACAAATGAAAATACCTCCT
>APFE030127595.1:0-33548 GCA_000404065.3 Pinus taeda | reverse complement strand
TTCCAATGCCACCAGTCTGATCCAAATTGGATTCTCCAAGGAAGAGTTATGCCAAATCTCCCACAGTGACTTGATTATAGACTAGTTCAGTAGAGCGAACTTGTATGATGTGCCACGTGTCACTGTTTCGACCTTTGGCTCTGAAAAATATATACAAGAAACTACAGTTTGTCCTCTTTCTGTACCTACTTACAAAATTTCAATCTGATGCTCAAGAAGAACGTTATGACGACTTTCCCCAGGTCACCTGTTTGGACTGTAATTTAGGAGTTTGCAAAAATACCAACTTCCTCAGATCATATCTCCATAAATATATCGCAAAAAGATCTGAAATTTGGATCCGAGATTCAGTGCGATTTCATCTCAAATGGGTTTTTTTTCGCTTCTGAAACGTCGCAAAAAAAAGTTATAGCGAAAATGCCACAATGACCTAGTTGGAGCAGCGAAACCCTAGAATCCAAAGCTTTGATACCAAATGTTATGAAACCAACTCACAAAAAGATAGAAAAGATAGATGAACGCCTTAGAAATAAGCCTCTTCAAGGGGGCAACTTCCTTTACACTATACAAATGAGCAATTCTTGGATGATACAAATGAAAAGACCTCCTTTCTATATATAGGAGTCTAAGGGGTCATAATATAATCAGAGCCGACATAACAATAATAATGTAAAAGCACAATAATAACAATAGTGGGCTTCTATGGGGCACAATAGTAACAATATGGGCACTACATGGGTACATCAATATAATAAGGGGGTTGTACAAATAACAATAAGGGGTTACACTAGTAGTATAGGGGCCTAACAAAATCAGAAAGGCAGTAAATATTTTCTTGATCTTGATAATTACTTGTGATGTTTCTTATTATTACAATTCTTTATATCTTCTTTCTTTAGTTCATCAAGCAATTACGAAAAGCAGCAGCACATAAAACAGTAGACACAATATGTAGGCACATGCTAGGGGAAAACCCCCATCGAGGGGAAAATCCAGTGAAGATAATTCTTCCTTTCAATAGTATTCTTTGAGACTCTTCATCCTAGACCAAGACAAGACCTTCCCTCCAAATCAAGTCAGCCTCCTAGAATTCGACCTCTTTCCAGCAACTTCGACTAGGGAAACATCTTATGGCAACTAGCAGCTTCTGGCAACAACAAAACTTAGGATACCTCATTCTCCCAATCCATAGCACAAAACACAAAGAGAGAGGCACAAAAATTTCAATTTTTCCTTTCTCCTTATACTTCCCCAAAGTCGCATTCACTTTGGCTCCTCGAAAACTGACTTCGCACCTTTTCCCAGCTACAAGACAACTTCTCACTTCTTCCCAACTATAAGAGAATTTGAACTTGTGTGTGAGAATGATGCTCCAAATGAATTCGATGTGCTTCCTTTTATAGGCTTCTTGTGGGGTCGAATAGGGTCCTTAGGCCGACATGGTGTGGAGGTTACATAATTCATATTAGACTCAATAATTAACCTTTTTACATGATTCAAAAGCCCAAGAAGGGTCTATTTAAATGTGCAATAACTCTATAGACTCAGAATAAATCCTAGAATTCCTCCATGAGGACTTTGACCTAAAACATGGTGACCCAAGCATGAAACCCATGCTTTAATAAGTCACAATAATAATAATAATAATAATAATAATAATTCTTTTCTTTATTCATTTGAAAAGTACATTTCATAATGACTCAAGTACATTATTGAAGACCACAAATAGTTACATTTTCCAGCAAGAGGGAGGTCGTAATCCTTCCAGTCGTTAGATCGAACTGTGGAGGTGAAGAAATATTTTTCAAGATCTTTGACATGGTTTGGAAACCAGTATTTTAATATTCATCAATTGTAGAATTTGTTCAAGATAATAATAAACCCTCATATTTGAAGAATTGGTTTTCCCTTTGGGGTTTTTCCATGGACGTTTTGTCCAAAAATATTTGTGTCCATTTTGTGATCGGTTTTCTCAATTTTTCTATTAGAGCTTCCACAATTTACTTTTGTGAATATTGCAATTATTCTTTTATTCAATATTTGCATAAAAATATTTTTTCTCATAATTAAATACATTGGATAATTACCAGTTGATTGTAATAAGTAATATTTTTATCTATTTTTCACATGGTATCAGAGCAAATCTGAAGCATGTGGTTTTATCAGAGTCGATTAGTGTAGGGGTTTGGAAGAGAAATCCAAGGGTTTAATACCCAAATCGATTTCCATAATTAGTTTGAGGAATTTTACCAGTGTTAGTTTTTGCAAGAGGAGAATTAACCAATGTGAATTTCCAATTTAACAGTGCATGTTGTCGGAGACATGGTTTCATTGGTCAGATTCTAGATCTATTTTCTGGAGGCATTTCGAGTGGGTTTCTCTAGTTTCTAGAGGAAGAGAAATTTGACAAAGTGATTTCCCTAAGGTAGTGCGAGTTTCTGGGAGGGCCCGTGTGAAGTGCAAGTTCACAGAGGAAGTGTGAGTTTCCTAGTAGCAGCCGAGATCACTTACAGTGGGAGACCACAAGGTTTTCCATATTCTTTTGATAGTTGGTAGAAAATATATTTATTTTATTTTCTCTCAAGGGCTTCGGTAATGGCTTCAGCATGATTGAGGGATCAAGATAGGTTGAATGGCACATATAACTTTGGCATCTGGAAATTTCAGTGCCTTATTATTTTAGAAGAGCCTGGGCTGAAGGAGTTTTCTATGGCACATATTGATGTTTCATGATTACCGAGAAGTTGATGTTGAGGCCAAGCGTATTATTATAGATGGGGTCAAGGACCACATAGTTCCACACTTAGTAGAAGAAGATATAGCAAACAAGATGTGGGATGCCATTAACAAACTCTTCTAGGATAAAAGCATGAATCGAAAAATAATCCTAAAAGAGAAGCTCAAAAGCACTAGACAAAAAAAGGCAGAAAATGTTGTGAGTTATCTCACCCGCAATAGGATAGTCGGAGATGAGCTAGTAGCCATTGGAGAGAAGGTCAAGGACAAAGAGCTTGTGAGAATATACTTGAATGGGCTTCGAAAGAAGTGGGATGTTTTTTTGCAAGTAGTTAGTGGAAGATTTGATTTTCCTAGTTGTGAACGCTTGTGGAATGAATTCACATAGGAGGAGCTTCAACTAAGCCTTATGAAAGGAAAAAGTGGTACTAGTAGTAGTTCCAAGTAGAGGGGAGATGACAAAAAGAATATTTCTCTTGTTAGCAATGGAAAAGTGAAGAAGGAATATAGTAAAGGATCCAACTCCAAGGAGGAAAAGAAGAAGGACATGTCGAAGATCAAATGTTGTGGTTTTCATGAGTTTGGCCATTACCATAGCAATTTCCCACATAAGAAGAAAGGTGAAAAGAAGGGAGAGAAGCACACAGTAGTAGTCACAGATGATCTTGTAGGAGGATGGAGGATCATTTTTCACTCGTCGCTTATAGTAGTAGTCCAAGACAGGTATGGCAGACTTGAATGGGCCATGGGGCACTCAAGGTGACAAGACTCGTAGATGCGAACATAGAGCACGATGGTGTACAAATAGAACAACTTCCTCTCTAAGAGGGAGTGTTGGTTGATGTAGCTCAAATAGGTGTTTTAGCCTCTTGTGATTTCAGTGAGGCTAGGAACACAAGAGAAGAAAATATCTCCAAGCCCAAGTTATTCTTTTGAATGTAAATGTCTTAACTAAATTAATTAATCAGAATAAATATTTTCCTAATTTTTAACTTAGGGAAATAGATTAATTAATTAGTAATAACTGAGACATGGTTGATTTTCCTCTAGAGACTTCTAGTAAATATTTTGAGTGATCTTATCCATCAATTAGATCATTTCAAATCTACATCTTAGTCATTGATTTCTCAATAAATCCATTGCAGTGAAGAGGGTGCAATGATAGCATGGAATTTGGAACTAGTGAGGGTTCCAGCAATAGTTGAACCAGTAAATATTTCTTGAGTTTTCTTTCATTTGTATTCTTCTAGTTTCCAAGATCTGGAAGAGGAATTCTCCCAAATTTATATTCTACAGATATAAAGAGGTTGATATTTCTAGGATAGGTCACACGAGTTATCAGTTTAGTAGATTGAGATTTTCAGTTCGAGAGGGAACTGCGGGAAATCAATGCAATTGCAGTGCAAGGAAGATTGCATAAATTTGCAATCAATGTGAATTGCAAAAAGGGTTGTTTCAAGTTGCAGAGGGAGGTCGTAAGCCTTCTAATGGTTAGATAGACTTGTGGAAGTGAAGAAATATGTATTCTGAGCATTTCCATGGTTTGGAAAGCAGTATTGTAATATTCATAAATTGCATAATTTGTTGAAGATGATAATAAAACCCTCAAATCTGAAGAACTAGTTTTCCCTTCAATATTTTTCCAAGGACGTTTTGCCCAAAAATATTTGTGTCGATTTTGTGATTTGTTTTCTCAAGTTTTCTATCATAGTTTACGCAGTTTATTTTTTTGAATATTGCAATCATGTTTTTTTTAGTACTTGCAGTAAAATCATTTTTCTCAAATTTAAATACATTGGATAATTACCAATTGATTGCAATAAGTGATATTTTTATCAATTTTTCACAATTTCTCAATGACTATGAATGCTTTATATCTCATGCTTTAATGAGTGACTTGTTGGGGAATTTTAATAGTTGTCTTTGCATGAAAGTTTCTTCCTCATATTAAAATATGAATGAAAAGAACTTATATATTCTTGTGCATTGATATAACCATGTAATTTTATCCAAATATACATATGAATGGGATCTAGCATAATGAAGTCGTGATTTACTACAAAATCATCTAGGTGTCATAGATTTTATAGGGATCATATCACAAGATCCATGAAATGAATATTGGAAATTTTTGGTAGAGGGAATATTTACAGTATTATGAACACACCCACCAAAAATATAAACTATTCAAATCATGATTTGAAGGAAAATAGATATTTATTGGAAGAACAACATTTTGACTTGGTAAAATTTCACGAAAACAAAGTTGGCATATCCAATTTTTGGGAGACAAAATGGATAGATCCTTAAAACTTGTTTTTAGGGTATACTCTCATATTAATCTATTTTGCAACAAAACTTGAATTATTTCCTTTTGATATTGTACGAGAAAATTATGCCCTAACTACAAATTGCATGTCATAATTTTGCATTAAGAAAAACTTTGTTTCCTAGGTTGTTCATTGGTGTACTTGACCAATCTATTTTTCATGTTTTTAAAATGTGCTTCTAATGTAGATACCTAAATCAATCTACTTACATATCCAATCATAATCAAATTGAGAGACAAAAATTGTATGCTAAAAATTGTGATTGTTGGTCTAGGATAGAAATTTAAAGCAGCATACCCTGCAGCATGTTTCTCATTATGTTTGACATATGGTTTATGTTAGCACTTTGTAATTCCTCTAGGTTGAGGAAGGGAACTCAAAGGTAACCACAAACCAATATTTAGGGCTGGCAGTTATCCCTTCCAAATCTAGAGAGGGATCTCTCTTATGAAATTTTCTGGATCTTAGGCTAGGTCTATAGATTAAGGTAGAATAATTTCAACAATTTGATGGCAGGGGAGAGGGAAAATCCGTTGGGCATGGAGTCAAATTAAGATAAATATTTTCAATGCTATGATGGGAAAATGAAGAATCCTTATACAGGTGCAAGGTAGGCAATCCTTTATGGTGTCTTTGTCAAAATTAACTGTAGAGAGGTGAGTAGAGGAATAATGAAATTGATAGTATCTAAAGCATCTAGCTAAGGATGGATTTTAGATATTATGGTGGAGGACAAAACACTAAAATGTTTAGTTACTTTTAGTAGAGCATCTGAAAATGAATTTTGAAATGAGTTTGTTTAACTAAACATTGAAGACATAACATTTAAGCATGACCATAAAAAAAGATCTGAAATAACACAGACAGGAGATAAACATGACCATAAATTATTGACATATGAATCCTTGAACAGGTAGACTTTGGCCTTCATCATTCACTGAAATTTTCAAATGGAACTGTACAATGCACAATGTCTTTTCTCTATCACACGCTGACCAACTCCTTTGCTTAATAAAAATTACGTCATATATACATCAAAAAATATTATGTCCTCCCTTTAGGAACCAAATTCCCCAAAATGCCTTAGTTTTCTACTTGTAGCAGCGAATATAGAACCACCTTCTACAAATTAGGAAATTGTTTGACTATAGGCATATTTAACAAAATACATTGAATGGTTGCATAAAGATGAGGTTCGAATCTCCAAGACACTTAATGACACTTTTCAAACCATAGAAATCAATTTCAAGAGGTATGGAGTCAAATTAAAAGTTCAAACTGATGATTGTGTAGAAGCACAACGAATTTGTTGCATTACTTCCTCCTTAAGAAAAAGTGCAGCAAAAACATAGTGAATTCATCATTATTTTACTTTTGGTCATCTCCTCGATTTTTTAATGTGTCAAACAAGTGGAAGATAACCCTTGAAACATCAAATACCTGTTAGAAAACATATGTTTGAACTGCAAACTTCCATTCTTAAGAATCATCACTTATAGAAAAACCAGTGACTCGATGCGAGGAAACTTCATTGGCATGGATTTGACCAGGTTTTGAAGTCTCTAAGTGAAAAAAATGGTTGATAGATGATGTTTACAACCTTAAATACCTTATTTTATCCTCCATACACAAAAAGGAATGCAAATTTGTTATCAAAATCAAATCTTAGATGCCTCAGGTAATAGGTTCAACATTCCTCTTCTTTCCTTCATTTTTCTTGCAATGCCTCATATAATTTTTTTTTTGTATCCCTTAGCTACTTTTTCAAAATGAGATGTTTTGTGTGAATGTTCTTAAGTTTTCTATGTAGGGGCATTGTTCTCTTCAACATATCTCTAGCTTTAAACAGTGTTGGCCCACAGCTATTCAGGTGATAATGTATCTTTTGTTTAACCATTTCATCTTGTTCTCTAAGCTTGATGATTTCATCCTAAGATTCCCTCAACTGCCTTCTTAGAATATTGAAATTTTTTGTCCCTCATCCAAGTCATTTTTTTCTTCTCTTGCATTGAATTTCCTTTCATCAAGATTTCTTTCTATAGCTCGAATTTCCTCGATGAAGATCTGGTTACAGGGATCCTTGATTGTGAGGTCTCTAGATCTCGGATGTTCTTTGTTTCTACCTTCGTTTTACCTTTAGATCTGGTCGAAAGTGGAGTTGTCTTAATTATTGTTTATGCTTCATCAGATTTTTATGCCTTTTCCAAAATATTGTTCGTCAACTCCCTATTATCATGTTGAAGTTGAGAAATAACTAAATGGGCCTTTTCCAACTGTTCATGCAGTTCCACGGTCTCTTTATCCTTGTCATCTAACTCAATATTCTCTGGTATGTTTTCTTGAACTTCAGTAGGTTATTCAGGCATTCTCTCAATGAATAACCTTTTTGCAGCAACTCTTGTGTGTGGTTTCTTGGAAACCTCTACCACCTTAAGAGAGAAATGAAGTTTTTTCCCTTTTTTCCTGTTAGATTGGTCAACTAAAGTTTGTGGCCTTTTGACTGAGATTTCTACTGATGGTTTAACGTCCTTTGCCACTAATAAGGGTGTATATTTTTGATCCAAGGATTATCTTAAAGTTCTACTTTCAACTTGAATGAATCTAAAAATGCTTTCCATGACTAATTTTTCTTCCTCAGCTCTTCCACCACTAACAATTTGATCAATAATAAATGAAAGAGACTAGGCTCCACTTGAATCTTCTTACCCTGAACCTTATCTTCCATCTTACAAATGCTCCTAAACAAGTAAAAATGTAGATTTAAAGGATTTTTACTTGTGAAATGCATCAACAGGATGAAGTGGTATCAATGAACCCTCCCAAACCTGCCTTCACAAGTGAAAAAACTTTGAATCACCTTGAGTAATTTGTCGTAGGGTTCAAGAAGATGTTACCTTGGCACGATAGCCCCATATTCTTTGTTTTTATACTTTGGCTTTAGAAAATATTTGTAGTTGAATCTATCTAAAGGAATGCCCTTGAACAATTTTTATCCATGCAAAGGGATCTATGTAGCTGTTGAGATAATAACCTTTGAAACTGGGGAACTCAATTCTCCAACCTTGGCTTCCACACCAGTGAAGTTTAAAGAAAATTATCTAGTCACCTAAAGACTGTAACTATATATATTTTCAGAAAACTTGATGCAACCAGTTTGCTCCAATGCAACCCTGATAGTTGGATCTAAATTCACCAAGGTAAGATCTTGAGGCTCAATTCTGACTATGTCACACCCGCTGTACCTTTTCTTCCTATTTGGTGTTGTCATGACTCACAATGAAAACTCTTAGGGTTTCAAAATATAATGACAACACTCAACATCTTAGCGCAACAAGAATGTAACAACAATGGAATTAGGGTTTCGTTGATGCTTTTTGGCAAGATTTTGAATGGAAAACCTCTGGGTTTAAAAGCTTAAACTACAAGAATTTAATTCAAATGCAAAAACGTAGCAACTAGTTATTTTTGTACACAGCAAATTTACCAAAACGCAAGCGCAACGAGGAAATCGTAGCGAGTTAAATGTTATTTGGGTTGAACACTCATCTAGGTGATCTCCTCAGATGTTAAAGATGAATTAGACTGCATACAACATAAATAATTTCAGAAAAGGGAAAGTTGAAACATGGATGTGGTCATGGTGGTGAGAAAACCCTTGGTTTGCAGAAGTGATCACCTACATCCAAAACGCAGCTAGATCTCATTGATATTCAGGGCATCTAATGAGGGTTAGTAACGTGCTCAATGGATTTTTGAAAGATAAAACATATCTTTATAACCCTCCACATGATCTAGTACTTCCTTTAATTTCAATGATGACTAATGTTCAAGCGCAGTGCAAAGGAGAAGCGCAACAGCAACTTATGGTGACAAAGATATGATCTACTATCGAATTTGACCATGCAACTGACTGAAAATACATCACTAACTTGTCCCAATAATGAAATTCCAAGCCAATTATTGCATGTATCCATGAATTTGATGACACATTAACCCTAGACTTACTAGATCATAATAGCACTTTATAAATTGACCAAAATAATAAAAATACTAAACTTGACTTTGATTACTATGACATAGGACTCTAACAGTTTCAAATCATTTTTAAAATTTGTTTATATTGGATATATATATTTGAATCTACTTAAATTTGGCTTTGGAATCACTCCAATTGGATGTCATATCATCATCAAAATATCATCGGGTAATCTAGGTTGGTTACCACTCCCTAACAAGTAACAATGAAAAACTTTCAATGAATCCTTTAAGAGATATCTTTTATATGAATTTTTTGAAATCATTTTGATTTTTTATTGGAGAAATAAACTCCTCATAGTTTCTTTCCGTAATAATTTCATCTTGTGTTGTAGGCACAATGTTAGTTTTTTTGCAAGTCAAAGAAGGATCGTGAAGGTCAATCCATGAACAAGTGATTTTCAAAGACAAAATTTCATGAAATAGGGCATGTCACCAACCATGAAAATAATTTTTCTATCATATATTATTAATTCCTTGAACGAACCATGTTTGAAGATCAAGTCCCTAGGGACAGGTTGCAAAATATTCCAACTATCGACCTAGAAGGATTTTCAACAAAGTTCAGATGGAAAGAATACAAGGAGAATGGGGAATTAATCAAAGACCAATGTTACAAAAGTATGGCCCCATTCTACTCTATTGATCCCATTGGTGCACAAGGCCCCTTCAAGAAGATTTGAATTACCATGGTATTCCCATACATCTTCTGAAACTCATATTTCCCATTGAAGTTTATGAAGTTTTATTTTCCTATGTGGTTAACTTTAAATCCCTAGAATATCATTCATGTAACCATTGTTATCACGTCACAACTCTAGCATACTTCTTTTCTCCATAGCACCATAGCTTCCTACTCCACTCACCCCTAACCCACCCAATAAAGTAACTTGGTTCACTTACAATGTTAAGTTACCCTATTAGTTTCACTAGCTATTGAATAAAGAGATCTTGTTACTACCAATCCATCAAAGGTTTTTTCTACTTACTACTAATATTGGCTAGCATGATTCCTTCATATTCAAACATATGACAATGTGCTACAAGTCTTGCAGTATGTTTCTATTCTCAATAATACTTCACAGATCCACCATTGTGATAGAAGAAACAAAAATAACAAAAACTCTTAGGATGACATTGGTATTGTCACACAAGAACCAGTACCAATTATTCCTATAGTTGTCACACAAGAACCAACTACATGATTTCTGAAGAAATAGGTGTTGTCACACAAGAACCAACACCTGCCACTCATGTGGTCATTACACAAGAACCAAACACCAGATTTTTTAAGAAATAGGTGTTGTCACACAAGAACCAATGCCTGCCATTCATATGGTCGTCACATAAGAACCAAGCATTGTATTTATAAATAAATAGGTGTTGTCACACAAGAACCAACACCTACCATTCATGTGTTTGTCACACAAGAACCAACAATAGACAAAAAACTGAGTTGAAGAAATGACCCATCTATAAAAGACTATTGTCCCAAAAGAACCTATAGCAAAACAAGTTGTTGCAAAAGTAGTATACCCTAAAAGATTCAAAGAAAGATATTTCAAAACTAGGAGGAGACTTTATTGTTAGAACTTGGCATACATTTTCAAAAATGTTGTCTCTCCACCATGAGAACCTGTGAAGAATGTGTTGTAGAAGATCATATGCTCACTGCAAATTTCATGAAATCCTTGGGGACATACAAGTATGATTGTTATTTATACTTGTTATCAAATTCATTAAATACCTTAGATTTGTATCTAGAAAGCACTTAGCCTACTTCCCTACCATTGGCTAAATTTCTAAGGACAAAAAAATCTTGAGTTTGGGGGAGAGGGAACATTTTCACCTTTATCATTCACCACCACTTATCATACCATTCCTACCCTTGTTCAATTCCAAAGCTTTCACCACACCACCCAAACCATGACATCATATTATCTTATTCCCATGTTTTATGTCCAACCCAACACCTCCCTATTTATCCAAGCGATAAGAAGGGATAGAAGTTGTTAAAGGAAAGACATTAGTGTTGCTACATCAAGCATTGATGTTGTTACACAAGAACCAAAATTAAGAAACCCTATTGTTTCTCCACAAGAACCAACATCAAGAAACCCTATTGTTTCTGCACAATAACCAACAACATAAGGCCTTTCTATTGTCACACAAGAACTAGTAGCAAGAGAAAAAGAAGACACGAGTGTTACTACATCAAAAATTGTTGTTGCTCCACAAGAACCAACAACATAAAAGAAGTAGATAACATGGACAAGCCAAGGAAATAATCGAAAGAGGAACATGCTTCCATCAGGAAAAAAAAAATCAAGCTGTGATTCATTGGAGGTTGAATTATATTTGGTATGTGGATTACAAATCATTTCATATAAATGTTACAAAGGAGATTGATGTGTTGTAGTTCATAATAAGTGATGTTCATTACATATAATGTGAATAAAGTGTTCCAAAGATCAATTATGTTTCCAGTATCCTCAACAACAACTACAAAGGCTACAACACTCATGTTTCAAACCTCTTTTGACATATTGCAACAAGAAAAATACCTTTTATAAATTGTTGTAGTTCCATCAAGTTGCTACATATTCCCTCTTTTAGGGTGGTTTGTGGTAGCTTATATCAGCATAATTTCTCGTACCGAGCCTAGACACATAACATAAATCATGGGGCATCTAAAGACAAGCAAGAAACCTAATTGAGAAAAAAGGGAAACATTGTAGTCTTGTGCAAATTTGAAGAGGACTTCATGACTTGACTTATGCTTGGAGGTGGAGCCATCACAATAATCAATATACATTGAAAAATGAAGCTTCATTAAGTATTTATCCTTAGAGCTTGGTTGACATAAAGGTATAGGTTTGCATAAAGACATGCAACATATTGAGTTTGGGGTAGATGATGAGTCACAAAATTACCATCATTTTACACCACCCTTTCCTTCCTTTTATCCATTTTTCATTTACCTATAACCATGTATTATCCATTTTAATGCTCACATGTGAGATTCAGGCTCAAGATTTTTTTCAGTACATTTCTTAGTACTTCATTTGATTTATGATTAACATTAGACATTATTAGTATATTATGTATTTACTTTTGAAGTGACAACTCATGTGTGGACAAGTTATTATATGGTTTTTATTCACATGCTATGAAATCATGTTCTCCATAAATCACGGTTGTTGCACATCCATTTCCATAGATTTAAGTCATTTTTATGGCTACTATAACCACAAGGTTCTCATATGTTTAAAACAGTTGTTGCAGAATCAAACCTGTAGCAGCCTGCTAAAAAATCATACCTATAGCAACCTACTACAAAATCAAACTTGTAGTTTCCTATTGCATAATATAATTTTCACCTTTGCATATGGATAATAATTGGAACACTTGAAGCCATATCAAAGGAGGTTCAAATGCATCATAAATAAAATGCAACAACAAGATGGATCACCAATCACATAGCTAGTTGGGGAAGACAATGAAATATATATTTCATAAATTTGATTATTGAAAGGCATATTTCTATGTGCTTAAGTGTGCATATCCACTTTTATTATGGATTAAAGATCCCCCGATATATACCATGGATCTAGGGAGCCCAACGCTATTAATAATTATTTTTTAACATATCTTGTGCATGTTATTATAGCCCACATGACTTATTTTGAATCTGACAAGTAGTGGCATCCCAAAATATGTGGGAAGTTAGCAAGAATCTTGGAACTATTCTAGTTCTTGTACCTATTTGAGAATATTTTATCCTCAAGTGCCTCTATATTTAGATATTTGTTCTAACCATTTGAGGATATTCTCTAGTAGATCTATATTTAGCAAATTGTTGTAACCACTTGAGAATATCTTATCCTTAAGTGGATCTATATTTAGATATTTTTTGTAACCATTTGAGATATTATCTACTGGACCTATATTTAGAAAATTGTTGTAACCACTTGAGAATCTCTTATCCTCAAGTGGGTGTTTAGTTTCAAGCCATTTTATGTATAAAAGGGTGTGCCATCTCCACTCCAAGAGAAGGGGACTCCTAGAGCACAAGTCCAAACCGTGATGGAATACAATAAGCTTTATTCAGATCTTCTTCAATATAGATTGTAGTTTCATAGTTCTTTGTAGTGTGTGAAGTGATTTATTTATGTTGTTCTAATTTTAATTCATTGGCTTGTTCTTAGGAGGTCGAGCTTACTCCATAGGATCAAGCCATTGAAAAATTTGGTAATTTTTATTTTGTGTCAAGGTTTATTTTTAATTTCCTTTGTAGTTAATTTATTTTTATTACTTTATGGCTTATACAAGTGCGTTTTAATTTTCTATAATGCATTTTTTAAATTCATAGTTATTTTTATTTAAGGTGATGATTCCTATGGAGTTCAGTTGCTACAAATCTTTGTAGTAGTTTTTACATGATCTATGTGTTAGAGAATTGTCCAAGTTCAATTCCACCGATGAAACAAAGCTAAACATCCTAACTTTGGATGCATGGGGTGCCACGTAACCATGCTTTGGGGATAACTTGTAGAAACATTTTCTACCTAGACTCCATGTAACATTAGGATTTCCTTTCTGTTGGATAGGTCATTTAGGAAATCGTAAGATTCCTTCTTCTTGTGTATACAACAAGCAACTTACTAACCCTTGTTTGACAAATAAAGTGCACAGTGTATCTCAAAACCCTAATTAAAATAAATAACATATAAATGCATTGTCACAAAGCAACATGAAATAAAAGTCATAGAACAAGTGGATGATCCACCCCCTTCTACAGCGTCTTAATTTTCCAATCCATTATATTGAGAGAGAGAGAGAGAGAGAGAGAGAGAGAAAAAACATGGTTTTCAGGCGCTACCAACACTTAGTGATGTTAGAAAACTATGCACTAGATGATATCACCAAGATAAGAAAATTGGGACTCAGACTAGTAGAGTTTGAAAAAAAAAAAATTATGAATAAGAATAAGAAAAATAACATATCTACTTTTGCTTTTTCAACATGATATTTGTTGAACTTGCAACACCCTCGGGTTAAGTTTCCATGTAAAAAAAATATAAGACCAAGGTCATGGGCACATATTCCAAGTTGAATGGTGGAAAAACATCCTAGTGGGTGTCATTTTCAGTTATTTATGGCTAAGGAAATTGGCAAAGACAAAAAGGCATTAATTGGTATTTATTTATGAAAATAAAGGAAAATAGGAGAAAAGGAACATGAAAGGTCACATGTTTGCATGACAGGGAAATTGAAGAGAAAATGAAGGAAAATGAAGAAAATAGAGGCCTCAATAATAAAAAGGATTTTGAGAATCCGTTTACAAAATTTTGTCAGTTCAATCTTTGGCTCTCTCATTCATTCTCTCATACTCTTGTACACTTAGAGAATTCTTGGAGCATGCTTAGAAAACTCTAGTATTCTTTTGGATTGGAAAAGAAGGCAAGGGAAAGCAGGAAGGCGCAAGGGAAAAGTTGGATCAATGGCTACAGCTGGATTTCTTTGTAGGTAACAGGTTGCATGTATGATTTTCTTGCTAGTTTTGGCATGCATGGTACATGCATGTGGTTTCTCGGTTATTTTTTGTCATTGGCATGGAGTATTGCCTAGATAGACAATGGTTTTAGCCTTGCCTTTCCATTTCCTAGATAGCCATGGTGTTGTGGATTTTTCCACCTATTGTTTTTTTATGGGTGCTCAGGTTCCTTAGTGGGTTGAGTTATTAGTCCCTAGAGCTAGGTTGGACAAACACTCTAGAGACCTGGAAGGTTTTGGGTTGAGTTATTAGTTCCTGGAGCCACAATTGGAACAAACGCTCTAGAGCCCTAGACAACTTAGGTAGAGACTGATTTGGTTGGTGTTAGTGATGTCCAACCATGAGGTGGAATCACTAGTTGAAGGTTGAGGTGATTTGGCCTCTGGAAGCCCTCGTTTGGTTTTGCTTGGCTTATTCCATGAGATCCCACATTCATGATTGGAATATGGTGCGAGTGTGATTGGATGAAAGAGAGATTTGGTATGGCCCAATCTACAGTCAAGTGGTACGTGGAAGTCCCTGACTTGGTTGGATTTTGCATATGTTAATAAGAGCTCTTTTCCTATTGTATTCTATGAGTATTGGTACTTGTTATTATGTGGATTTAATGGTTGTTCTATCATGGTAATTATTCTGGTTATATGTGTTGATTTGGGGTAGCATCGGATGTGCTCTAGCCATGAAAATTGGTGGAGAGGCTAAAGCACATGAGATCTCCAAGACCCAAAAATGGTTTGGGGAAATTCCACCTGGTTAGAGAGATATTAAATTAATTGATATTTTTAATGGAGTTCCTAAGTCTAAACTTAGGAAAATTAAAATACTAATGGGTATTAATATAAAACTAGGTGAGAAGGTTCTAAATGACATGGATCAAGCCAAATCTAATCTTAACCATTGATTAGGGACTTAATCTCAGCCGTTGAAGACTCAACAGGAAAAGTATAAGAGGAGGATTGAGGGTCAATTGGAGATACACCAATATTGATCAGTCACTTCGATTTCCTAGAGCGGGGTTTGCTGAGAGAAATCAAACAAGTGATCTGAGTTGCAGCGAGGGGCAGTGAGTGCATAATAGAGAGGCAGAGATAGTGCTAGAGGGTCAACACAGTGTTTGAGGAGGCTACATAAAGCTAGTAGGAGCCACGCAGAAGGCTAGAGAGATTGCGCAGAGGCTACTAGGGCCTGCATGGGTGATGCAGAGGGCCACAGAGTTGATGCAAAGGGCCTGAGTGCTGATGTAGGGGGTTCCAGATTTACGCAGAAGCTAGCAGGGCTGACGCATAGCCTTAAAGAAGTGTTAGAAGGATTTTCGTGAGGCAAACTTGATGAATAGTTGCTTCCGAAGAGAGGTATTACTACGAGATAGAAATCTATGTTGGGTGAACCAGTTTGGCACCCTAGTTGTACTAAAGAAAGTTGCTTGATAATAAAACCCTCAGAACTGTCGCACCAATTTTCTCGAGTTGGGTTTTTCCAGGGACAATTGTCCAAAAATAACGTTGTCCCTTGTGTGTCTGTCTATTATTTCATTTGAGGATATGTATATGAGTTGAGACTGCACTGGTGTTTATTTTTAGTATTTATTTGGTTAAATAACTTGTTGAGTAATAAACAAGTAGGAGAAATAAACCAGATAATGCAGGAATAATTTCTAACTTGTTAGACTTAAATTTCAACATGGTATCGGAGTGTTGAGATCACAAGAGAACTGAATACACCAGCTTAATCAGAGGCATTTGTAGCAGTAGCAGTTGTCCCGAGAGACAGAGTTATTCCTAAGTAGAAAGCAGCGGAGAAGGAGTGACGCAGAGGACTTGCATCATCATTTTGAGCCAGAGAGAGGGTCAGCGCAGAGGCAGAGAGACGCATAAGAGGCTCACGAAGAGCCACATCATCCTACTCAGTCAGGTAGGCTTGACGTTGTTGGCCAAAAGAGTGATGCAGTCTTGTCGAGATTGCGCAGAGCTAAGAGGCTCAATTTCTTTAGTTGTTGGGGCCTAGGGAGCTGTGGGCAAATTGTGGATTCAAAAGTTGGTGGGGTTTTGTTGTTGTCGAAGTAGAACAATACCTAACGAGATATAACCAAGGTAGAGGGAGCCGTTGCCTTGAGGGATTTCTAGCCAAGAAATCTAGATCCGAGTTGCAGTTGCAAAGAGGATCAGAGAGGAGTGGATCGATAGTTGACAGGAAGATTTCAGAAGGGAAATCAAGACTCAGAGGGCATCTAGGAGAGAACTTCCAAGAGGGAATTCAAGACTCAAAGGGACTCCAGGTAGAGTGGAGATGGCAATGAACGGACTGAGGGATCAGGACAAGGTGGACAAGACAACCAACTTTGTCATCTGGAAGACCAGGATCCTATATGTTCTAGATAGACATCGCATCAAAGGCTTCACCTTGAGAATCGTGGCTATCCCAGTCGACCCAGCTGATAATGAAAGATATGAGGATGAAATGGCAAAAGCAAAGTGCATAATCCTTGATGGGGTCAAGGATCATGTGATGCCACATATTTCCGAGAAGAACATGGCAAAGGAGATGTGGGATACCATGACAGCATTGTATCAGTGCACTTTCGTACAGAGGAAGATGTTGTTGGAGAATCAGTTGTGGACGTATTAGATGCAGAGGGGGGAGTAGATAGATATATACCTCAGCAGTTTGCAAGAGATTCGGGACCAATTTACTTCCATATGGGTCACGCAAGATCAGGAGTTCATGGTGAGGACCGCCCTGAATGCAGTCTCTGAGGATTGGGAGACATTTGTCCAAAGCATTTTGGGCAGAGCTGATCTTCCAAGATGAGAAGAGATGTGGGCAGCTCTTCACCAAGAAGAAATCAGACAATTGACCAAGGTGGGAAGTAGCAACAAAGGAGGTCGAATCAAGAAATAGGAGGAGGAGGATGCAGCTCTAGCATCTGTGGGATAGCAAAGGGAAGAGGAAGAAGAAGCACATCTCCAAGGTAAAGTGCTTCAGTTGTGGGGAGTTGGGTCATTATGCAACCTAATGTCCCAGGAAGAAGAATAATGGGGAGGCTTCTGACTCCAAGGCAGCTCCGACTAAGGTGGAGAAAGAAGTCAAAATGGATGACGATTGTGCCAGGAGTGCTCATGCACCTCTAAAGAAGAGGTAGGGAGACATTGAGTTGTAGTCATGAGGACTAGAGAAGATGAGGAGCATGATCCTTGAGGTACCCGAGTATCTGACTACGAGAACCTCGAATGGTAGTAGCAGGATGATGGATGTCGGTAGAAGCAAGATGCGAATGAAGCGACGAGGCAGTGCTAGAGTGTTGGGATCTGTAGCAGCGCAGTGGAGGTTGTAGCAATGCAAGATGAATAGAGGTGGTTTTAGTAGTGCAAAGAGGCACAGAGATGGTTGCAGCAGTGTGAGAGGTACAAAGGTGTTTGCAGCAATGCAGAGGGAGCACAAGATAGCAGCAGAGGTAGCTTCAGCATCAGGAGGATCCTGGACTGGTAAGGATGTCAGTAGTTGGGTAGATTAGTTACTTACTTCTTGGTAACTGAGTTGCAGTGTAGCAGTTAGCAGTGGTAGTGCTATGGGCAGCATGATGTAGCATGTTGGGAGAGGGTTGCAGTGTAGATGCAGTGTTGGGAAGAAGGACTAGCAGCAACACGGATGCAGAGGGAGTTGCAGTACAGATGTAGCAGTGGCAGTGGTAGAGCCATGGGCAGCAATACAAGAGGTAGAAGTGCAGTGGATGTTGGGCAATAGGCCAAGCATCAACACAGGTACTGGTGTTGGATGATGAGTGTGATGCTCATTGGTGGAGCATTACTAGAGCACATTCCTCGCTAAGAGGGAGTGTTCATTCAGGGTAGCATCAGATGTGCTCTAACCATGAAAATTGGTGGAGAGGCTAAAGCAAATGAGATATCCAAGACCCAGAAATGGTTTGGGGAATTCCCACCTGGTTAAAGAAATATTAAAATAATTAATATTTTTAATGGAGTTCCTAAGTCTAAACTTAGGAAAATTAAAATATTAATGGGTATTAATGTAAAACTGGGTGAGAAGGTTCTAAATGACATGGATCAAGCCAAATCTAATCTTAGCCATTGATTAGAGACTTAATCTCGGTCGTTGAAGACTCAACAGGAAAAGTATAAGTGGAGGCTTGAGGGTCAGCTGGAGATACACCAAGATTGATCAGTCAGTTTGATTTTCTGGAGCAGGGTTTGCCGAGAGAAATCGAACAAGTGATTTGAGTTGCAGCGAGGGGTAGTGAGTGCATAGCAGAGAGGCAGAGATAGTGCTAGAGGGCCGGCACAGGGATTGAGGAGGCTACGCAGAGCCAGCAAGAGCCATGCAGAAGGCTAGAGAGACTGCGTAGAGGCTAGAAGGGCTGCATGGGTGATGCAGAGGGCCACAAAGCTGATGCAAAGGGTCTGAGGGCTTGTGCAAGGGGTTCTAGAGCTATGTAGAGGCTAGTAGGGTTGACGCAGAGTCTTGAATAAGTGCTAGAAGGATTTTCTTGGGGCAGACTTGCTAAATATCTTCTTCCGAAGAGAGGTATTATTGCCAGATAGAAATATCTGTTGGGTGGACCAATTTGGCACCCTAGTTATACCCAAAAAAAATTCTTAATAATAAAACCCTTAGAACTGCTACCCTGGTTTTACCAAGTTCGGTTTTTTCGGGGATGATTGTCCAAAAATAACGGTGTCCTTTGTGTGTTTGTCTATTATTGCATTTGATGATCTGTATATGGGTTGAGACTGCATTTGTGTTTATTTTCAGTATTTATATGGTTAAATAACTTGTTGAGTAATAAACAAGTAGGAGAAATAAACCAGATAATCCAGGAAGAATTTCTAATGTGTTAGACTTAGAAATTTAAACAATATGTTGGTTATAAGCATGGTTCTATAACAGGATCTAGTTATGGCTCTTGATATGATTTTATTATTTGATGAATAGTTAATGAATGCATGAGAAAAAAATGTTATTTCAGCCATTATGAGAGGGCATTAGACCTTCGTGGTGATTCTCAAATAAGTTTCAGACCCCTTTGTTCAAATATGCATTCATGGCCTATAGATTACATGTTCACAATATGTTTGACGAAATGACTGTCATGGTTAGGCCTGGTTAGGTCAATTCCTTGAACAATTTTTTTATGAATGGATTTGTCTTGATGTCATTATTGATTTTAGAAAGTCTCACTGAGTTCTAGGGAGTGGTCTGGACGTTGTCTTGGAATTTAGGCTCAAAATCTGGGATTGCACCCTCTGAATTTGGAAATATTGGGTTGCAACCGCATGGATGCAGGCTTGTGCATGCAGTTGGAGGCTCCCAACTGCATGGAGGCCTTGTTGTGGGAGCGGTTGAGGGCCTAGGGCCAAGAAATAGAGGCCTATCTTATGTTTTGGCCACCTAGGGTGCTTGTTTAGCCCTTGAGTGACCTATGGCTCCTGTAGGAGGTGTTGAGTTGTTAGTTTGTCGTCATTATTCAACCCCACATCCTTTAGTGGATCTAGGAGGTCAGGTCAAGTCATAGTGTCTCTTCCTCTCATGTTAACCCCAGTGGGCTAGTGAAACTTGGTAAATGTGGGAGGGGTGGTTACAGAACCTCTGAATTTTCCTCCTCCTAACAATCCATTTTTCCTTTTTCCACCCATTTTGTTACACATTTTCACTTCATTCCATGTTGTTTATGAATTAAAGGTCATCCAGGTCATGCAAGTTATAATGAAAAGGTAATCATCCATTTGTAACTCAAAATACATGTTTTATTTAAGAAATTGGTTTAAACTATAATATAGCTACCAAAATGTGCACTTTCTATAGCTAACTTGAATTCCCACAGCCGAACCCAAATTTCTAGTGGTTCGCACATGTTAGAGGACAACCAAGACACATGAGTAGTTTCCAAATGCCACCTACACGGATGTCCACCTACTGGTCACAAGTGGAAACTCACAGGATAAGCGTGGCTCATTGGTCAAACTTGTGGTCAACGTCGCCATGGAATACTTGTTTTGTGCAATATATCAAGAGACTGACTCTACAATCAAGCAAGCATGGAAATAACATGCGAGCAAGATCAGAAGACATGAATTTAAGTTGATGATGTGTCAATAAATGACTTCTCATGATTTTCTCCTTCAGTAGTGAATCATGAGAAGCAGAATTCCTATTTTGGTTCAAAATCTTAGATGTCGATTTCAGTTCTAGGTTCTTGGCAATAATTCCTTAAGTTGTTAATCTTGAAACCATTATAAAGACACTTTGTTTTGAAAGCAAAATACAGTGAATTAATTTCAAAACTATTGTTATTATGACTTCATATTATACACTTTGTTTTTACACTTCAAGTAATACAAGCTTTGTTCATGGCATACATGTGATTTTATTATTGATTCATATCTCGTGATCTAATTTTTTAACCTCTCACACTCATTAGGAGGGCCCCATGAGGATGTCTAAGATAGTTTAGATGTATTTTGTCATTTTGATTCCATTTCTTTATGCTCTGCGACTAGATTAGAATTTGCTTCCTTTATTTGTTCAATTCATTTGAATGCTCTATTTAATTTTAACGCTTGATTTTAAATTAGGATTGTACTCATTTATCTTTGTTCCATTAAAATTCAAGCACTTGATAATAAATCAAAAACACCAAAAATATTTACCTTGAATTGTCTTTTTAGGCATAGCCTCGTATTTATGTTTAAATGCTTATTACTAGCTCTAGTTCAGAAACACACACTTGTAATCTCTTATGTGCTCAAATATTTATCAATATTCCCTTGCCTTTTGGTTATTTCTTTCTAGAATCTCGGTATATTAGCTCTGCTTTCTCAAGTTTTATAGTTTAGAATTATTTCAAGCCTCATAGATTAAATTTGCTTCAAAGTTTCATAAAATAGGTTTCTTTTCCAAGTCAATAGTTTATATTTCCTTTCAAATCATATTAGAGTAATTTTGTCTTTCAAAGTTCAATAAATTAAGATTTCATTTCGTTGCTCCATAAGAATAGATTTTGAAATTTTTGCATTAGTATAGTTTGCTTTGAATTCATTTACTTTTCAAGTCTTGAATTTAATTTTGGCCTCTGAGACAAAACATGTGCATGTACTTACTAAGTTCTCATCATAAATAGGTTTAACATACTTCTTGCAATTAGAATAGTTTTATTTAAATTAAAAGTTGGCAGCCTAGCATATATAGTGCAAGTGTACCTTGCAAGTTCATGAACCCTAGATTGATGATTTAACGAAAGTAATTTAATCAAAAGTTAAATTACACAACAATATTTATGATGCCATATGATCTAGACATGTTATTTGGATATTATCTCGCAATAATAATTGTAATGATGATAGCATCTCCAAGGCTATCTTTCAAAACAAGACTACACGAGGTGAGCAAAAGAATGGTATGTCTAGGTATCTTATCTGTAATGCAAACTTAAAGGTGATGGGAAAATTTGCAAGTGAAATTTTATGTCTTTTAGGAAATGGATCACTTTGCGAAAGAACATAAAGCAATGGTTTTAAAACTTAGTTAACAACATAAAAATAGAGACAAATATACCATATCAGAAACACAAGATAGCAAAATAAGGAGTTCAACCCTCTCCTGGGCTACATCTCCTGGTCCATCTTCCAATGTTGGGCCTCTTTCATTAAGTGCTAAAATATGTGTTTATATGGATTTACAGTGCTCAAAATGTAAAAATTATGTCTCCAATGGCTGCAGAACAGTCAAAAACCCCCATTTGGGCTCTTGTTGGGCTCAATTTGGCCAAAAACTGAATAAGTTATGCTCTAGAGACGTTTTTCTGCAAACTACTCTACAAATTGTACTCTCCTACTAACTGTCCTACGAATTGCGCCTTTTCCGGAACCAAATAGTACCATTTTCTCCCTACATCGAAGAGATTCCCATTGGTTCAAGTGCAATTTTCCACCTCCCTTAAACGCACAATGACCCCTAAACTTCGAAACTCGCGACCATATGGGCCACACAAGGTCGAGGGTTGGGCCTTAATGCCTACCCCTGCCAGTTAAGCACCTTTTTCTCTGGAACATGGTCTTATGGGTGCCACGAGTCTAAGGGTTGGGGTAATCGCACACCCTTCCCACTGCCCCCTTAACTATCTCGGCTTAGTCATATAATGGTCCAAAGGACCTTGGGTAGGCCCTCTTGTTGGAGGGCCTTCCACCTGGCGTCTTCAACTTGGAGTTGTGGTCATGTGGGCCCACATAGAACCAAGGCCTAGGGCATATGCCTAGCCCTCCTTTCATTGGCCCTTAAACTTATCTGTTGAGGTCATATTAAGGTCAAATGCCTAGGGGCTGAGGGCCATTCCCAAGCCACTTTTCCTCGGGCACCTTTTAAACTCCGTTGAGGGTCATATGCAATGAACGTGACTGGGGTTGTTCCCATATTATCTGCACCCATCACCAAACTCCATGCCCACGGTCGTGTGTGTCACATGTGACCTCGACCTGGGCTTAACCTTTAGCCTCCTCAACAGATAGCACTCTAGTACTTTGCTGTGTGGGCATATGATATGTCATGGAACCTCGGGCTAGTGCCTTGCCCCAATCCCCTCGACTATTACCTCTAAACTCCACCGACTGTGATTATATGACGTTTTTTGGACCTTGGGTTGGGACTAATCCCGAGCCCTCAGCTCCCATCTACCTATGATCTTGTGGGCAGTAAGGTGACCGGGGGCCAGGGCTTAGCCCGACCCCTTTCCCCAACATAACTACACATAAACTTTAAATAAAAGTTCATTGTTATATATATTAAGTTCCACCATGTGATCTAGCGATAAACTGTTTTGCTACTTGTTTTGAGATATTATGTTTGAATCTCCCTGGTGGCAGTCTGTCCTTAACCAAATTTTGCTCAGTACCGAGGTGCCACGTGGTAGCTTATGATTGGGCCACATGGCACCCAAACCATTGGGCAACTTAACAATTGCAACCACTAATCAAATGCACCCAAAAATTAAACCAATCACATGAGGCCACTTGGAAGCCTATCATTGGCCCAAGAGGTATAGTCAGCTTGCCCATTCACCATACCTAGTCAACTTATAGACTGCCCAGTCAGTAGTCCTGCACCCAATCTGCAATTTTTTTACCTATTTGCGAAAACGATTAGAACATGATATTGGGAGCATACGATATTAGTTTTGAGCGATTCAAGTTGCGTTGGATTCAAGTCAGCGAGCTCTATGCTTTGGAAGAAGTTTCGAGCACTTTTTAACACTTTGAATTTTGAACACTTTATTAATCCCTTGGATCACTCCTCCTAGCTGGAAGCTTTTGGACCTCCAAAAGACTATTTTTAGTCAAAAAACAGATGAGGGTACAATTCCCTCACCCTTCCAATCTCAATCGATTTGGCTTTGCTTGGATTTGTACCTTTGAGCCCCATACGAAGATGTTTCCCATTCCTTCTTCTTGAAGTTCTTGTTTTTCTGTCAAGGGTAGGATCTTGCTACAATTCTTCAAGATATTCAGGAGATAAAAATTCTATTGAAAGAATTTGAACATTCTCTCCTTGATCTTCAATAAAAGGAGACTCACCCAATTTCAAGTTCTTTTCACCTTGAAGCGTTTCTTTGTTGATGCAAGCCTTACTTCATTTCCAACTTGGAAATTCTAGTCAACATGATGCTTATCATTTCTAGCCTTGTATTTGGCTTGACTCTTCACCAAATGTAATCGCCATTGCCATACACCATCCTTATTCAAAGCCAAAACATTAGGAGACCCACAAGAAGATTTATTAGAACTAATGTTCCCTTTGTCAAGTAGCTCTTGCATCTGATTCTTGATTCATGCATTCTCTAACACTGGCATCTTATTCATACCAATGTTCAAAAGTGATGCATCCTTCTGCAATTGAACTTCATGTTGTTTTCTTCTTTTAGGAGGCAACACATTAGATTCCTGAAACATCTTATCACATGTGTTGACAACTTCAATTAAATCATATTTTAATCTTGCATCACATTCTTGGAAGGCTTCATATTCCTCGGCATCTTTATGTTTAATCATTAACAATGTAAAATTTTGACTAGCATTTACAAACCTCTTCATTTGTCCAGCATTCACAAGAGATAAATTAAACTTCTTGTGATGTGATCTAACAATATACTCAATCCCATTTTTAAACAATTGATACTTTTTCTCATGGTGATGAAAGATGGCTTTCCTATCATATAGGTATGGGCTTCCCAAAACAATCCCACATATGTCAAGTGGTACTACATCAAGTTCTACCTCATCAATCAAATTTGGAGTGATGGCAAATTTAAGTATGCATTTTCTTGTCACTTGCAATTTGGCATTGTCACATACCCAACCCAAAGGATAAGGTTAAGGATGAGGAATGGTTTCCAAATATATTTTCTTGACAATGTCTTCTGAAATAAGGTTTGCTTTTGATCTATTATCAAACAAATATCTAATTTGTTATGTTTTTTGATGACTCTAATATGGAAAATCTCTATTATTTCTCTTTCATTTTGAGTTTCAATGGGCTTGCTAGAAGAACTCGTACTTGCAATATAATCCTTACATTTCAATCCCATGGCTATGATTTTTGTTTCATCTCTAGAATCAGATCCTAGATCTTGTTGTGTAGTTGCAGAAGTCTTTTCTTTCTCCTTGTTGTTAAACGTTTTGGGTTTCATCTCAAGATGAAGTTTCCAACAATGGTCTTCATCATGGCCTTCTTTTGAACAGTTTTTACATGTGATTTTTTCTCCCTCTTTCTTGATTCAAACATTATTTTTATCCTTTCCTTTGTACTTCTATTTTCCTTTTTCTCGAGACTTAAATGACTTCTCACTAGTTTCTTCAAAAACATTCTTCCCTCTTGCTTCTAAATGAGTTTCCTGTACACAAACTTCATCTAGTTTTGTAGGGTTAAACATGAGAATTTTGTGTCTTGAATAACTATGAAAACCTCAAATGTATTTTAGTAGAGTGTCTTGGGAGGATAAATCTATACCCAAAATTAAAGCTCTTTTCCTAAATTCTAATGTATATCTTTGCACATTTTGACCCTTAGCTTGCCTAAAGTTCTGCCAATCCATTATAGTTTTTTGCATGTATGCTAATGGATAAAATTGTCTTCTTATTGCAACAACCAAATCATTCCAAGAGGATAAAACCTTACCATTTTTCTTCATGTCCTCTTGAGTTTTGGCCTCCCACCAAATAAGTGTTGCACTTTCCAACCTAAGAGAACAAGCTAAATTTTGGTTTCATCCTCTTTGATTCTTTGTATCCTACAATACACTTCAATCTGACGAAACCTAATTATCTAATTTCTCAGTATTTACGTCTACATCATACATAGGCAATTCAAACTTTATGTCAAGCTTTAACAAAGGAGTTTTACCATGTCCCTTTGAAGAATTTGGAGCTGTTTGTGAAGGGGAAGAAGTAGAAGAAGATGAGGATGAATATGAGGATGGAGGTGAAGGTGGTGGGTTGTCACCATCTCCTCCATTCCCTTTTGAAGGTTTGTCTCCATTTCCTCCATTTCCTTTTGGAGGCTTTGATCTCTCTCCCTACAACCTTGATTTCCTCTCCTAGTAAAGAAATTTTACCATTTCAGACATTTCAAAGAAATATTTTCTAAAAGTTCTCTCATCCTCAGACATCCCTTTAGGACCTTATTCATGTGCCATGATTGGTGAAGCTTGAGATATGTGTAGCTTGAGTTATGTGTGTTCTCCTGAAACAATTTGAGACCTCGGCTCCACAGGTTCTCCTTCTCCTCTTTTGAGCTTCAACCTTGTAAGCATAAGAAAACACTTGCAAACAAAATAAAACCTTCAAAATAACCTTGAGCTCTGATACCAAACTAATTTGTAATTCAAACTTTAAGGTGATGAGAAAATTTGCAAGTATTATTTATGTCTTTTAGGCAATGGATCACTTTGCAAAAGAACATAAAATAATGGTTTTAAAACTTAATTAACATCATAAAAACAAAGACAAATACACCATATCAAAAACACAAGACAGCAAAATGATAAAGGAGTTCACCCCTCTTTGGGCTACATCTCTTGGTCCATCTTCCAATGTTGGGCCTCTTTCATTAAGTGCTCAAATTTATGTTTACATGGATTTACATTACTAAAATGTAAAAATTATGTCTCGAATGCCTCCAGAACATTCAAAAACTCCCATCTAGACACTTGTTGAGCTCAATTTGGCCAAAAACTAATATGCTCTAGAGAAGTTTTTTTGCTAACTACTCTACAAATTGCACTCTCCTGGTAATTGTCCTATGAATTATGCCTTTTCCGGAACTATCAAGCATTGTTTTCGCCTAGCATCAACGAGATTACCACTAGTTCAAGTACAATTTTCCGCCTCCTTTAAATGCACAATGACCCCTTAACTCTAAAAATCACAGCCATATGGGCCGCATAGGGCTAAGGGCTGGGCCTTAAAGCCCGTCCCCACTGGTTAAGTGCATTTTTCTCTGGAACGTGGTCTTATGGGTGTCATGGGTCCAAGGGTTGCATTAATCGCCCACCCTTCCTCCTGGGCCCCTTAACCATCCATGTTAGGTCATATAATGGTCAAAAGGACCTGGAGTTGGCCCCCTTGCTAGAGCGCCTTCCACCTGGTGCCTTCAACCTGGAGTTGTTGTCTTGTGGGCGTGCATAGAACCAAGGCCTGGGACCTATCCCTAGCTCTCCTTTTCTTGGTGCTTAAACTTCTCCACTAAGTTTGTATTAAGGTCGAATGCCCAGGGGTTGAGGGCCATTCCCAAGCCCCTTTTCCCCGAGCGCCTTTCAAACTTTGCCGAGGGTCATATGTAGTGAATGTGACCAAGGCAGTTCCCATATTCTTCACACCTGTCACTGAACTTTGATCTGCCCATTCCCACAGTCATGTGTGTCACATGTGACCTCGACCTGTGCTTGACCTCTATCCTCCTCAATAGATAGCGCTCTAGTACTCTGTTGTGTTACACAAAAATATCGTCACCTTGATTATTTGCAGTCAGTATGGGTCTATCACCACCTATACCAGCCTCCTAAGCAAGTCTCGGACCTCAGCTCTTCAAAACAAGCTTTGGAAATGAGAGAAAGACATCAAAAAAGCAATGTAACTCTGGTTCCGCACTTTCTCTCACTTTTGCCTGCGGGCCCGCACCTTTTATTCAGAGTACCTGCGTACTTATACGCTCTGTATGTAAAGGGGAGGGTGCGTACCCCTGTGAAAGTCAAAAGGCGCAATTTTTTTCTTAAAAAACTCACTTTGGGTTAATTCTAGATGTTTTTAGAAGGAATTTTGACGTGGATTGTTCGTTCCAAAGTGGTTCATGCATCCCAAAAGAGAAGGAGCTAATCCCTTGTTAGGAGGAGCTATCCCTTTGAAGGAGGATTCTATCCCTTTGAAGGAGAACCTAGTAACTTCCCTCCATTGCACTATAAATTGAGGCATTGGGTTAGTGGCTAGAGAGGTTAGAAGCTGAACATTTTTTAGGGTAAATGCTGGTGAAATCAAGACTTCCTATTTGAGCTTAAGAGGAGAGGTCACATACCTTTTTGGCTTCATTGGGGAGTGAGTGAAGCTTCTCAAAGTAGAGGAGACTTCTTGTTGGACCCTGGGAGGAGCTTATACAGCGTCAAGGCAAAGGTTGTAAGGTTCTTCTCCTTTTGAATTAATACAATCAAGCTCATTTTTCTCAACAAGTATCTCATGTTATTTGTTTCATGGACTCCTTGACTTTCATGTTAAATATGTTTTATAATACTGGTTATTCAGGTGCTATTTAATCGTTTTCCTTGTTTGTGCTTGCAGGTTTGCGACGAAGGGACTTACTTTGATCAAAGGAGCGAAGGCATCTCCGAACTTGTGTTGGACATGAGGTAGGCCTTAAAACATTTGTTTACCATTATTTATAAAGCGCATTTAGAGAAAGATAGTGTCTGGTTGTTTTGTTTGTCATTAGGTCTTCATTAGATTCTAGGAAGGTCTGTCTTGTCCGCAAGATCGACTATTCGGCATGACAAAATGGCGACTCCACTGGGAACTTGATTGTTTTCCTCGTTTTTCTTTGACTTGAGAAACTTGCCTTTTTGTTTCTGTTTTTGGCTTGTTGTGTGTGGACTTGGGTAGACTTAGTGGATTTAGGTTTGTTTTTTATTTTTCATTACGTTATTCGAAGTCCGCAGTCTGTGCTTATATCACAGTGCGTACCTGTACGCACTTTTACTTTGTGCACAGAGCGTACACGCACCTGTGTAAACTCTGAACCTGCGTACCCTGCTAAAATTTTGAAATTTTTGAATTTTACTCTTTAAATTAGTTTTATCTTCATTTTGTAGTTGTTATCCTCTTCCCATACCTGCATGTGACTAGTTGAAATCTTTCCTTGGTTTAATTTCATTGGCGTTAGGGTTTTAGGTGAAATTCCTAGGAGTTTTGCTTGTTGGGTTTGTTTTTCGATTTGGTTGTGTAGTGGCTCTGAGCTTAGAAGCTGTAGGGACTTCAGATCACCTTAGTTTCTATCAGCCTTCTTATGAGTCTGACCATTTATGAAATCTCCCCTTGTTGAGGAATCCGCTTTGAGTTTTCTCTTTACAAAACTTCGAAAAGCTTGTGATTGAAAGTTTGGATTTTCATTTTCAAAAAGAAAACAAAATTGGTTGTTCTTGACTTATTTGTGATTCTACACAAATTGGTCCTTGGTTTGATTATAGCCAAGTAAAACATCCTCGAAAAGACATTTTGTAAGCTTTTACTTCATATAGGTTTTCATAGTTTGTAGATCTTAAGTTTTATTTATTCATAGTTTTCTCAAAGATTTGCTTTAGTTATAATTTTGAATGTTTTTTAAAATATGAAAGATCTCTTTTGAAAAAGTTTGTCTTGGTAGCATTTGAGTGTTCGAATGAAAAAGGGAATTCTTGTGAAAATAACTAGTTTTCTCGTTTTGAGTGCATTGGAACAAATACTCTTCTTTTGATTTGTTTGTTAAGAAAGATTTGTGTTTTCAAGTATTTGCATTTTCCAACTCTTTCCTAGCTAGAACTTCATTGACGAGAAAATATCGTTTAATCATCTTAAGTGCATTTTTGTAGTGATTTTGAGTCGAGTCTTTACACCACAAGTTTCATCTCCATCACCTCTTGACTTAATCAAAAGCCAATAAAATCAGGCTTAAAATAAAATCAATCTAGCAAATTTTTTGTTTCTAGGGCTCTAATACACCAACATAGCTTAGGCTAGTATCTTGGAGTAGGGAGTAATTAACTCTCCAAGATAGTAAAACAAATAAGTAGCTGTATCTTGCGGTAGGAGAGAAATCCAATTGTTGCATCTATGCTCTGGGAAATCTCCTCTTAAAGGAGAAGCACGAGATTGTGTCCGAATCAGTGTGGGAATCAATCCTTCCTTATTGGGAACGACGCTAGATATTCACGTATTACAAACGGTAAACCTCGGATTAACCATTGTCGAGGAGCCTGGGGTCACTTGTTGGTAAACCTTGGATTATGTCGAGGAGCCTTCAAGGGGATTGAGCTTGCTACTCTGCCCTTGCGTGCGTATCGGATCGTAGACTGTTCCCCTAGGTATATTTGTTTCTGTTGGTAACCTTAGTGACCATATTCTCTAGGATTCTTCCTAAGGTGACGGTGGTGGGAATATCCCACTGTACTTGGAGTAGACGTCGGCTAGACTCACTTGGATTTTCTGGGGGGTTCTCTTCACTCGAGACGGTTAAGCAGAGAAACTTGTGCCAGTCTATTCATTAAGCAGGTTGCCGGGGTAACTGTTCCAACCGCTATTTCTGTATCGAACTCTGTGACGTTGGATTTCATCACCAACTAGTGTTTTCGGTCTGGAAAGTTACTGTTTGTGTGTGTTTGATCTCCTAGATTCTTTAGGCGTGTGATTCAATTTCTTTGGTTCTTTAGATCTTTAGGTCATTTTCATTGAGATTTTACTTTGTTTGCATGTGAAGTAGTTAAAAGTCTTAAACTGTGGCTGAATTACCGAGGCATTCCTGTAGACTTCGGGGCCAATCCCTTGAGTTTGTTAACGTGGCTGAGTTACTGAGGATGTCCCGTAGACTTCGGGGTCAACATCCTGATGACATACCGAGTCAGCTTGAAGGCTTGAAAGTCCTCGTGTCTCCTAGTGGTGATAGAAGTGGGTCACCTGAAGAAGGGGAACCTTCTTTGGTAGTATATTCTGATTCTCAACCTTTAGTAATTTCAGAAGTTACTGGTAGTATTGCATCTACTAGTGATATAGGTGAAGAACCTGAAGTATCTGAACCCGAATCTGAAGTTGCTGCTACTCCCGTATTAGAGTTTGTTTCTCTGACTCCTAGTGGTCCTAGTTCTCCTAGGGTAGAAACTGTAATTACCCAATATCTTCCTTCTGGACTCATAGCTATTGAAGAGCTTTCCATTTCGGACATCGAAGAAAGCTTTCCTTTTCCAGAAGATCGACCTATCTTAGACCTTAGGGAGCTTGAATCGATCTTTTACAGTCCACCTAGGAACAGTGCTTGGTACCGTTCACTGACTAATCTTTTGGAAAATCCGGGACTAATTTTTTCACCACCTCGCGTTTTTTATCACCCAGCACCTAGAGATTACTATCCTACATTGAATATGTCTCGTCCGTCATCCATGTTTTCTCAATCTCCGGAAGCCTATTTGTACGGCGGTCCTTCTGTTCCCGTTGGGTATCAGTCCATTTCTGGTACTTTTTCGGGAGCATCTCCTCAACCTATCGAATAGAATTTGTTAACTGGAAGTAGTGGTACTAAACCTTTGAGTGTAGAAGATATTCTAATGATGTCAGGTTCTCAACCTCCAGGTGGCCAGTTATCGCCTGGGGGGAAACCTCAAGGTACTTAGTATGTGCCTGGGGGGCAACCTCAGGGTAGCCAGTATATGCCTGCGGGGCAACCTCAGGGTACTCAGTTTGCGCCGAGGGGACAACCTCAAGGACAGTACATACCCACGGGATAGTACGTTCCTCAAGGTCAACCCCAGACTCAATATGTACCCCAAGGTCAACCTCAGTATCAATATGTACCACAAGGTCAACCTCAGTATCAATATGCACCTCAAAATCAACCTCAATATCAATATGTACCTCAAGGTCAACCCCAGTATCAGTACGTGCCTCAGGGTTATCAACCCCAAGGTCAGTACCCATCTCAAGGTTACTAACCGCCTTCTGGTCAATCATATTATCAACCCTACCCTCAACCCGGTTATGGTCCTCAATATCCTCAACCTGTTATGGGTCCATACCCAAGAATGAATTTAGTGTGGGATCCATCTCAATCCCAGCAGGTCTTGCAACCGAATGTGCAGCCATCATCTCAACCTGGACAACCCTTGGTTTTTGGTCCATCTCAGCAACCCGTCCAGTCTACTGTTCAAACTTCTACACCTTCTGTAGTTTCTCAGTCTGGACCTAGTACACCTCGTACTCTGTCTCAAACGTCTGCTACAACTACTACAACATCTACTCCATCCACCTCACCTTCTTCTGGAGTATCGGCAACTCCGGTTTCTACTGTTCCTGTATCTACTCCTCATACATCTTTACCTTAGTCTGGATCTACGGTCCAGACTTCAGTTCAAATGCTTGTAGGAAGTACGGTTGTCACATCTTAGCCTCAATTTAATCAACCTCCATACCAAGGACAGTATCAATACGGTCCTGCTGCGTAGCAACCAACCTATCAGTATCAACCGTACCCTGGGTATACATATCAACAACCTCAGCAACCCCAGTATGTTACGGTTAATCCTGGTTTTCCAGGAGGTAAAAATATCCCGAATGCGATTCCCATTTCTAGTTATCCTGGATATCCTCCTCCTGGGGCTGGTCTGTAGACCTCAAGTTTTAGGGACCCTAATCGTCTGTTACCATTTATCGCAACTTTGGACTTGCCTGACTTGACGTGCCTTACGAACGATCCAATTAACTATCTTCCGTATTGGCCGCAAATGCCGCATAAGTTGCCCAGTGATATTCCTAAATTCGAAGGTAAGCCAGGAGAGGACTCGTTGAACCATGTGATAACCTATCACCTCTGGTGTGCGTCTAACTCCATTTCAGATGATTCTATTCATTTACATCTTTTTCAACACACTCTAATTGGTCTTGCGGCCAAATGGTATATCGAATTACCGCGAGCCACTTTTTATAATTTTAGTCAGTTATCTACCTCGTTTTTAACTCATTTTTAGTTGCCAGTCAAATATGACAATGCCATGGAGTTATTAACTTCGTTAAAGTAGTCGATGTCCACTTACATTTTAGATCATATCCATGAATGGAGACGTTGACGACGTTTAGTGAAAGTTTATATTCCGGATCAGATCTTAGCTAAATGGTTTGTAAAATCCTTACTACCCAAGATCACTGAAGATGTAGCTAAAGCCGGAGTATTTACTGAAGAGCAAGTCATTGCTCAAGCACAGTACCTTGACTTAGTTTACACTCATTCAGGTACGTTACACGAGAAGATCCCCAACCTACCCAATCAAAATCAAATCGCTGCTGCTCCTTCAGGGTCTCATGCTGCTGATGGTATGATTGGCATGGTAAATACCAAAAGTAAGAAGAAGTCTTCTAAGAATTCTTCTCCTATAATAACCTTGCCAGATTCCCCGACAGGAGAGTCTTCCGCAGAACATTCCGCCGATATTCACATTGTAGAGTCATCTATAGCTAAATCAAAAACCGGAGGTAAGAACAAAGGGAAGAAGAAGAAGAAAGAGAAAAATTCAAAAGAGAAACCCGAAAAAGCGGAACCCACTGATGAAAAACGCAAACCTCGTTATCCGTGTCTCATCTGCGATGAAGACCATTATACGAGAGAGA
>APFE030127591.1:0-16909 GCA_000404065.3 Pinus taeda | reverse complement strand
TGCATGTGCAAACGAAAACTTAAAGTGCTGGAAATGAAATGGAAACAACACTACAGCAGAGGGGATCTATGGCTCTGAGGTTGGGCCCTAACCTGAGAGCTATAGTCTCCTAAGAAAACTCAGAAATAGATCACAAACTACCTTCTTTATTCATAATCTGATGTCATGCCGAATTGGCTTACAAAAAGGAACGAAACTGAACTGTGCTCCAAAATTACAATGATAATACGAGAGTTTCAACAACCATATAAGGCTAAGGCCTTCATATTTATACAAAAAAACGATGATCCACCGAGTGCCCTTGATTTTAGGAGCTCGGCTATCCCACTAGAGTCAAACTGCGGATCCTGTAGGGCAGTCATAACTACTGCTCTTGTAGAACAGTTTATGACTGCTGTTCATGTAGGACAGCTGGCTGCTTCTTGAGCTTGGAGGGGAGATGGATTGGAGCTCGGAGTTCTTGGTGGGAATCACAAGGAATGTCCCAAGACCGTGGACATCTCTCCACAAAATCAGCAGTGCCAACCCATTGTCCCCTTACCCCCCTTTTTCTTGTCTCTTGCCCTTTTATATGCCAAAAACTGGAATCATAATGCATAGTCACGTAGATAAAGTGTCTAACCTTCTTCCTACAAACAACATGAATAAACTAAGAAATGCATGCATAAGCAAATAAAGATGAATGGTTTGAGCAAGTAAAATAGGCCAAAATGAGCCCAAATTGTACCAAAATTGGGGCTCATCAATAACCCAAGCATAATTGTGTCCTTCTTGTTTCCCCTTCCATAGGAATCTACAACATAGTTGCTTTATTCTAGCCAATATGCCCCTTGGAATCCAATCCAAGGACATCCAGTACACTAGTGTTGCCTCCAAAATAGATTTTATAAGACTGAAGCACCCAGCCCTAGATAGCCACCGATGGTGCCAGATATTCAGCCTCCTTTCAATATTTTTGACTAGCCATGTCCATTCAGATATCTTGTAGTGAATGGGCTTGAGTCGAAAACTAAGATATTTAAGGCCATCATCAAAGGGAAGGATAGTAAAGGGGAATATCTTATGCGCAAAATGTGATTCATATTGGGAGAAACCAACAACAGTCAGGGTTGATTTTTGTTGATTACACTCCGTGCCAGTAGCAAACAAGAAGGACTTAAGGACAAAAAAAAATATAAATGTATCACCAATTGATCCATTAAGGAAAATAAGGACATCATCAACAAAGAGAAGATGAGATATGATGCAACTATTGGTAATTGTAATACGTTTTAGTTTGGCCAATATTCTTCCTCGAATATGAGCCAACTCAATCCTTCCATGTCCAGTAGAAATAGAAGGGGTGAGAGTGGACAACCTTGTCTTAGACCTTTCTTAGCATGAAAAATGGAGAAGCAGACCCATTGATGAGAACACTATAAGAGACATTGGTAATGCAGCACATGATCCAATTAATGAAAGCAATAAGGAAACTGAAGTGAGTCAAGATAATTCTCAAATATAGCCAGTTGGTACGATCAAAACCCTTTACTAAATCAATCTTAAGGATCGTGCCTTTAGACTCTTGATCTTGATAAAATGAAGTACCTCTTGTGAAATTTCAACAGCTTCACGGATCTCACAATGATTAAGGAAGGCAAACAACTCCAATGATATGTGCTCTAATAAAATAGGCTTTATGTGATTTAAAATTATTTTGGTGATGATCTTATATATACAATTGCAGAGAGAAATAGGCCTAAATTCATTGAAGGTCTGGGGAGATTCAAATTTAGGAATAAGGAAAATGAATTTTGAGTTGAAAGCATCATACATATGGCCACTGATCTTGGCTTCTTCATTGACTTGAAGCGGATCAATTCCTAGCACTTCAAAGAAGGCTAGATAAAATTCAACTGGCCATCCATCCAGCTGAAGACTCTTATCTTTTTTGAACCATTTGAGACTGCCTTCCAATTCTTCCATAGATACAAGCTTGTTGAGATCCTCTACAACATCATCATCAATGATTCTAGGGAAGAATCCAGCAACTTTGGTAATCTTAGAGAGAGTAGCTTCCTGAGGAGCCTTAAATAGCTGTGTGAAATGTGATGTACTGAGCTTGGCCAATTGGTTGAAGGATTGTACCTGATGACTAGAATCGTTCTCCAAGTGCCAAATTGTATTGATGGCATGACGACCATTTGCAAATTGATGATAAAATTGTATGTTGTCATCCCCATATTGTAACCAAATTGCTTAGCTCCTAGTCTCCAGGTTTCTTCTTTGTCCTTCAGTATTCTAACCCTCTCTGATTCAATATTTGTGAGACGCTCTTTAGTTTCAATAGAATCAAATCCTCTTCCACCCATCATGACCATATCAGCTAATTCATGTTCAATATTATTGAGAATTATTTCGCCCCTTCCGTGTTTTACTCTAGCCCATTCGATAGTTTTAAGCTTAAGACAAAGAAGCTTTTTAGCAAAATATTCAATGTGAGACTGATGAGGAGCAAGGGGAAGATATTTCCAATAATCAGAGACCATTTTGATGAAATCCTCATCCTTGAGCCAAGTTGAATTAAAATTAAATGGGGTTTTTGGCTTCCGTATAGCTCATGCCATTTCAAGGTAGATAGTAGACTAGTATGATAATCCATCTGATCCCACCCAATGTATGTACAAGGAGAGGCTTCCGATAAGAGATTCTTTTAAGAAAAAATGGTCTAGTCTTATGGAAAGAAAATCATCTCCAATTCTTCTTTTTCACGAGGTAGGGAGAGGCTGATCCATAGGGATATAAATGATGTTGTTTTCCTCCAGTATTAGACTAATGGGGTCAAAAAGTGGATCAACCTGTACATTGTGTCCCCACAATTTAGTGTGCCCAATGGAAGAATTGAGATCTCCCCCCAAGATAATGCTATCTGCATGCATGAAGAAAGAATTGAGGAGTTTTTCCCAATATGCAACTCGGTTAATGCCTGGAACGTATACATTAATAAGTCTCAAATCCCTCCCAAGATCTAAAGAACATATGTCATCCCCAATTAAGCCATCACCTCCCCAAATATTAAGCATCTAGATTTCCCTAAGATTGTACCCAAAAGCAATACCTCCAGATCGACCATGAATATCTAATGCATGAAAATGCCAACCAAATACAAGGGATTCAAGTGTGGGAATAATCTGATCAATAATTTGATCCAGATTTAAAGAGGAACGCAACAAATTTCAGATATAACCATAAATACAGAGATGCAGCAGAAATAATACTTCATTTCATTAATGCAAAATACTAAAATATGCTTACAAGCAGAAATGGAAAACTATAAACTAGCTAGGGTGATGGTAGCTTATCTCTGAGAAGAGATGTGGTGGTTACATGCCTCTGAATTGTCTTACAATGACACTCGAAGGCCTATTTCTTGTTGAAAAACAATGGAAAACCCTAAACATCCAAAAACCTAACCCTAGGAGATGAAGCGCCAAACCATGGGCCCCGTTTTGGGTAAATTGGTACATCAACTTCTTGGGGTCGTAACTTTGGCATACGATCTCCGTTTGATGTGAACAATACCTCATTAGAAATATTTATCCAAGGACTACAATTTTGGGATGAGCAACATCAGTCCATGGACCCATGTTGCTCCCAGTTTTCCCAAAAAACGTTGTTTAGGGCCTCAAAACAGCTCTAGAACTTCAGGACTCGAAAAACTACCAAAAATAGTAAATTGTGCTACAAATAAAGAAACTGAAAAACTGAAAGAGGTAGTTGTGGGGGTCTAAGTGGGATAGGTAGGTGTTGGCTTGTTGGGACCTGACCCAGGTTCAGACGTGATTTAGCCAAACAAATCCCAAAACTACAAGCCCTTTCTGCAACAGTTCGTAGTGCGCAGCCTGAGATCTCACCCAAGGTAGTATGGGAGGGTGCTGGAACCAGGTTTCCACACCCTAGGGATGTCTTGATGAAACCTAGGAAGTTCATGAACTGAACCCACGTGCTTGTGCTACTCTGCGCAAACATCTGTGATTCGCAACTTGTGCAACTGCTTCCGTGCAGCTCTGTAAAGAGCCTGAACAGGTGCTATCTAGATCCTTTATCCTTACTGTGCTATTATTATATATCTTAACTTAATTGTGTTGGCCCAATATTCTCATTATTAATTCAACATTCATAACAAGTGCGCGTAATCACAAAATTGTAAAGAGATGCATAAATATAACAGAAGCATATACACACAATATTTCATAATCAATTTCTCTTTTATTAATTCTCTGTCCAAGTACAATCCAAACTCTGCCCTATGCACTCAGCTGCAGGGGTCCATGCACTTAGCTGTGGACTCTACTAGGTCTCTGCACACTCAACTACAGAGCCTCTACCTATCACTATGACCCAATACCTTCAGATCTACTTCTAACTTCTAACCATGCCTTCGCATCTATCTATTACTTATCCGAAACTAAGACTAACTTTACACTTAGAGCCTCACTCTCTTTATACAATTCCATGGTCCGCAGACCATGGGTAGGCTGACACACTTTACATTAAATTACATTATCTTAGGGTGGACAACCCTAGACACTTGCGCTCTACGCCCGCATTTCACGGGGTCTTTACATTACACTTGACCAAAATTTGGGCTTCAAGCCCCAAAAACATGCGATGGGGGGATCCGCTGCCCAATAGTGGGTGGCCACCAACATCCACCTGGATCATTCCTCCCCCCCCTTAGGAAGCAATGGTCCCCATTGTGTTGAGTGCCTCCATCAGATGTGGAAACTTTTGCTGAGATTCATCCCTGTTGAGTTGTTCTGCAATCTCTGAAGTTTCCAGTAATGGTGGGAAGCATGGTCGAGGGCAGTCCATATTGAACACTCGGTGCAAGCCAAGGAATTAGGGGATGTTTTGCTCCAAAGAATTATTTCCAACAACCTTGGTAATGGCGTAAGGACCATATCAGAGTGGTCTGAGCTTCTAATGGGCTCTTATAAGGCATTCTTTCTACAGATGCAACCAGACTTTGCTACCCACTTGAAGCTTGTGTGGTACCTGATGTTGCTTGTACTTGGCATTTTCCATAATGGAGCAATGATATATTGACCCATTAGGTAAAGGTGCTCTAGGAGTCAGATCGAATGAATACTTGACCTAACAGTGAAATGGTACCCCTGTGGGTGAGGAGAAGATGTCCCTGTATTCTTTCATGACCATATCCATCTGCTACTATTACTGCATGGAGGAACCCTTCACGAGGGTCATGAATGTGGTGATGATCTTCCCCTTAATTTTGGAGTGAACCAGACAAAAAATGAATTTCCTATTCTCAGAGATGATATTGCTGCATTTCTTAGCATAGATCAAAGAGGTGGCAGTAGGTGGGGCTACCTCTGGTATCCTGTATAATGAATTACCCAAATAAATAATAACAGTTCAAGACCTTGACTCATACAGAACATGTCACCTCCATAATTATGGTTGGCCTAATAATACATCACAAACATCAAGAGGTGCAACATCACACAATACCTCATCTGTGAAGGGCTTGATGCTGTAGGGAAGGCGGCACTGTTGGCGGACTCAGAGATCTCATCCTTGGTGAAGCCACCCGAAGTTGTATGGTTTCGGGTGTGGTGTGGTCGGTATGCCCAGCCTCTTCACAACCTCTGCTAAAATGAGGTTCTTTTGGCTCCCACTATTAACAATGAATTGCAACGGTGAACCCTTCACCCACATATGTGAGTGGAAAAGATGCTCCCCCTCCTTTAGATCTTTGAGCTCATTCTTCTAAACCTTGGCAGTGGAAACAGTGGGGATGGGTTCCGTATCAATGATTTTCCTCCCTTTTCCATTCCCCTTGTCAGGTTCTAACTCTGGGTCGGAACATGCATCTGATTCTAAAGCCTTCAACTCGGCCACCAGCGACTGCTTGGTTCGACACTCACTTGTGTTATGAGTGGGGCTCTTATGGAACTCACACGACTTTCTTGTGTTCTTCTTTGACTTCATGATGTTGTTCTTTTCTTGCAGCCTCGATTAGTTGTCTTGGGTCACCCCGCCTTTGCTTTGTCCTTTGTTCTTCAGATTCGTAGATCCAAAGTCTCGCTTCTTTTGTTTAAACTTCTACTCGATTTTGACAACATATCAGTATGCCATGCTGAGCGAGGAGATTTTCAGGAACTCCATCTCATCCTGGATATATCTATGTAGGTAGCCACAATATTTGAGTATCAAATGCATCTCAGAATCCTTGATACCCAACTTTGTGTGAAGGGTATGAAAAATATTTGTGAACTCCAACACATCTTGGTCCCTTCCCTGCCGCAGCGTGGTCCACTTCATGTATTTATCCTCATATCCTTTGACAGGGTAGTATTTCTCCTTGATGGCATCCCAGAATGAATTCGAAGTGGGTGCCGCTAAAATTAGTGAGCTTGTACTTTCATCCTTCTACTCGTAGTAGGTTTCCCACTAGTCCTTGATGTTGGGCGCTTTTTTCAGAAGTGCAAAAGTGATCTTTTCCCAGTTGGAAAAACCATGAATAGAAAAATAACCATCTAGCATATTTAACCATTTATCTATGAAATCTGCATCTATCTGACCCTCGAATATGGGGATTTAAAAGTTAACTTGTACCTTAAAGGCTGTGGTGCTTCCAGAGTAGCTGCTAGAAGTAGATATGTCGCCCCTAGGTAGCCACTGAAGGATCTAGGCAAAGTTGTCCATCATCACGTTCCTTTGTTGCTCGAGAGCCTCTTCGAGAAATATTTTGATAGGATCTCTTGCCCCCTCATCTTTCTTTTCATCCACCATTTGAGGCCATTGAGATCTGCGAGACTAGTCTTGCAGAGATTCGACTAGTTCAAGCCCTAACTCCTTATACCCCGACCTCATTGGGGACATGCAAAGAAAAAAAGAGAAAGAGAAAACTGCTCTAATACCACTGATCCGGATTTAAACAAGAATGCAAAAAATTATAAATATAACCATAAATACAAAGATGCAGTAGAAATAATACTTCATTTCATTAATGCAAAATACTGAAATATGCTTACAAGTAGAAATCGAAATAAACTAGCTAGGGCGATGGTAGCTTATCTCTAAGAAGATATGTGGCAGCTACATGCCTCTAAACTATCTTACAATGAGGCTCAAATGCCTATTTATTGTTGAGAAATAATGGAAAACCGTAAACATCCAAAAATCTAACCGTAGGAGATGAATCGCCAAACTATGGGCTATGTTCTAGGTAAATTGGTACATCAACTTCCGAGGGTCGTAACTTTGGCATATGATCTCTGTTTGACGCGCACAATACCTTGTTATAAAGATCTAGCCAAGGAATTTTACTTTGGGATGAGAAACATCAGTCCATGGACCCATGTTGCTCCTAGTTTTCCCAAAAAATGTCGTTTAGGTCCTCAAAACGGCTCCAGAAGTTCAGGACCCGAAAAACTGCCAAAAATAGTGAATTGTGCTACAAATAAGGAACTGAAAAACTAAAAGAGACAGTTGTGGGGGTCCAATTGGGATAGGTGGGTGGCCACCAACATCCACCTAGATCATAATTCCAAGGTTTTCTTATGGGAAAATTATGTCCATCCTCTCAAGTTCGAGGAGTTTTCTGAAGGCTAGTTTTTTGGTAGGACTAGCTAGCCCACAACAATTGAAAGAGAGGCACTTCATGGAGGACCAGAGGGATGGGTGGTGGTAGCTCTAAGGAACATGTCAATGGGAATTTGTCTACCAATGGCAACATCCAGGCCAGCCTGATGAATAGCTTTGGACATAAAATAATGTTTACCCCTGGAAGATTTGGAAGTTTCTGGAGGGGGAACGATACCAAGACCGCAACATGCATCAGATGATGATTTGACCAGGCAGTGAAGAATATAAGGATGGATCATATGAGAATCATTAGAAGTCTCAAAAAGGGAAGTAGAGAGAGGAGCATCAAGGATAGTCGGGAGGGTGTCCGAGAAGGTGGGCAGGGGGGATACAGAGGGGAAAATAAGAGGGGGGAGACAAATGCAGATGATATGATACAATGTGATAAAGATGCAGAAAAATAATCTAAAAGAATAGTATCAAAGACAGAGGGAGGAAATTGAGTGAGAGAAGAGGATAGATTACCCTAAGTTAGACTTGCAATAGTCATCACATGGGATATAATGACGGGAGGGGAGGGCGGCCAAATAGTTCCCCAGCTCATACCATGATGTTGGACTTTAGATCGTGAGATCCACATGGCATGTCTATTGCAATATCATCAGTTTGTGAATTTGTAGGAGGTCTTGAGATGATCAATGGACATTGCTTATACAAGTGGCCAACCTTATGGCATCATCGACACTTGAAAGGTACTCCTTCATAATCTAGGATCTGTAGAAGAGAGGTGTTCCTCCACTGAATATTCAGGCTAGCCTCCAAACCTTCATGAGTATCAAGATGGACCAATATGCGTGCCATTTTCTTTGCCATGTTTCCAGTGACAATGTAGGATTTGTGATAGTCCCAATAAGTCCTCTGCACATTCCCAATGTGCTTGAATATGTCCTCAGGCCAGAGGTGAAGTGGTAGACCAGGAAGACGAACCCATATAGGACCAGCCCCCAATTGTTCACGCTCCGAGTTGAATAGAAGGATCCATCTCTTGAGAAGAACTAGTGCCAGTTCAATGTGCCATAATTTAGATAGTATCCATGGAACATATTCGAAGCACTGTAATCCAAGAGAAAAACATCCATGGGATAAGGTAACCACCAAAGGTAATTCTTCAAGTACCTGACGCCAAATTTCCATGATCCATTGCCTGAGATAAGTTGAGTTATAGGAGCTGCCCCGAACCCATCCAACAAGAATTTTGTTTGCAGTGTCTAGAACATCACCCATCTAAAGGTCATTGCTAAATGTTAATGATATTTTTTTGTCCCTCCTTGATGTACTTAGATTTATTCACCATTGAGGATGATGTACCAGAAGGCATGTGGGTGGGGGCTATAAAAGATATGCCTAGATTTTTGCAAACGCTAGTCTCTGCCTGTGAATCTATATGTGGAAAGGTAGATCCTTCAAAAAAACCTGATGAAAGGGGATAGGACATCAAATGAGGAAAGGTAGGGTCAGATGTTGCTGGAAGAGAGTAATGAGGGTCCAGATCCAGAGCGTTTGAGAGATAGGAAGCCATAGAGGAAGGGATACACGAGAGTTCTGACAGATAAGATATAACGGTCAGGTTGAGATAGGAAGCTAGAAAATGTAGGGACATTAGAGAAGGGGGTAAGTAGTTAGAGTTTGGCAAGAAGAATGAGGCATCTGGTGAGCCAGAAGCTGATAGAGAGGTTGATGAATGACTGATAGACGGTGAGAAGTTCTGACTCAAAAAGCTAGGGTTAAGAAAACCAAGCACCAATAAAACCCTAGGATCACCCACCAGAGTAGAAGGGAGCTGCAGAGGAATCGAAGAAGTCGAGATAGCCATGTGAGGTGGAGAGACCATTCAGATAGGCATAGAATCATAAGGTTGCATGGAGTAGTCCACCAGATCATCCTCCATCTCAGTCGACTGATATCAATAGAAGATTCGCAAGATATTCAGGTCAACCAACAGTTGCCAATATTCAGAAAAGTGTTTGTCAAAGGGGTCGCCAAGTGCCAATGGATGGGATGGTGACTAGCAAGTAGCACTAGTCACCGAAGACAAGAGGAGAGACCCTTATCCAAGCTTTCCAAAGGAGGAAACCCTAGCCAAGAGCAGACAGAGGTCGAAAAGATGTAGCCGCAGAGCCATTTCCTCAACACTCCTTCGCTAAGCCACTCTTAAAAACATAGATCCACTCTTTTCTTTCCCTCATTATATTAAAAATATTATATTATGTTTTGAAACAAAAATATTCCATTTTAAATATTGTATTCAAAATATAGAGCCCAAAAAATCTCGATCAATAAATTAGCTATTTTACTTTAATGATTATTTAATTTAATAATTCTATCTAATTTATTTTATATTTTTTAAATTAATTATATTTTTATTTTTATTTTTTTGTAATTTTGACTAAGTCAAAATGTTAAAAGGACAAGACAAGATCGGACAAGATATTACGACATCTCTACCATACTTAGTTGGAGAGTGCCTCTCAATGCAATAATATATTATGGTTTATAATATTAATTTTTGGTTTGATATATTAAAATTAGGGTTTAATATTAATCCTTGGTTTTATAGTATTGATCCCTTGGGATTAAAATTTAATCCCTTAGTTTTATAATATTAATTCCTTGGGTTGAATGGTTAGGGTTGTTGACCTCTACTTCCATCTTGACTCTCTTTCCTTCCTCACTCTTCCAATTGCTTCATGAAGGGGGCTACTCCCCCTCCGCCCCTCTCTAACACATCTAATGATGTTTCCTTTATAGCCATGGTAGCTTCTCTTTCCAAGCACTTGCATTCGGTGGAGACCCCGTCCAAGTTTACCAAACGAAACATTGAGGTAAAAAATATCGCCCTTCTGGATGGTGCCTGAAAACATTCATTAGCTTATGCAGAACACACTCTTATTGTAAATTTCACTAGTATGTGGCCTTTCCCCAGGTCTATGGAATTTTGATTAAGAAAGACTTGGAAATCTGTGATGAAAGGAAATATTGCTTTATCCATTATGGGAAATAGATTCTTCTTATTCTTGTTCGAATTTAAAGAAGATGGAGATGTTGTGTTTTGAAATGAGCCTTATTTCTTTGGATCAAGAGGTATGTATTTGAATAAATGGACTTTGGATTTCAATCTGGATGAAGACATTCCCATTGTTATTCCATTCTGGGTTAAGCTCCCTAGGCTTCCCATCTCTAGCAATGACTGCTTCAAGGCTATTGGAAATGGTCTAGGTAAGTATTGGATAAATATGAAACCAAAGGTTCCCAATTTTCCTTTGCTAAAATATGTGTGGAAGTTGATTTGGAAGAAGGCTTACCATAGGAGATTAACCTAAACTTTGGAGAATGAAAGCACAATTTTTTTTTCAATTATGAACAAATCCCATTTAAATGTCGACATTGTCATGACTATAGTCACTTTGCAAGATATTGTTCTAAAGTTGGGCAAAAACTTGTGGATATTTCAGCTCCTCGGGAGGAATAGTGGCAGAAGAAAAAGAAAAGTATGAAAGGGAAAGGAGTGTCTCAAAAAACTCAAGGAACTACAGGTAATATCACAGCTCCTTCATCCTCTAACCCTTTTATTGTTCTCATCTCCCCACAGGAGGTAGAGGAAAATCCCATCCTACAAGAAGAAGATGGAAGTAATGAAAAGGAAAAGAAAATCAATGGAATGAAGGAGGGTCAAATAGTATTGGAATGTAGTCCAACCAAAATAATCAAGTTCATTTCCTCCCCTTCAAGGGTGGCCCTAGCATCATAATCCTCGGGTGAACATTCAGGGAATGCTGGTGAGGAAATAGGTAGAATCATTACTCAACATATGACTCAGACCTTAACTTGGGAAGATGAATGCAACATTCAGGAAACCGAGAGCTCAAAAAAATAAGGCAGACTTAGGCAGAAATCTCTAAGGGAAAAACAAGTTGGGTTAAATAAAAAATTGGGAATTCAACCAATTATTACAGCAATTCTGAAAGGGAAGGTAGTAGAAAATAAGGAAAGGATGGTGGGCTTGGTAAAGTCACATCTTATAAGTAAAATTGATTTCTTGGATTACAATGGGACTAGGTAACCCCACTAAAAACCTAGATGTGTGAGACATAATAAGACAAGAATCTTCGATGGTTGTTCTTCTCTAAGAAACAAAATTGGATGAGGTGGAGGGTATCAAAGATACTAAAGTATTTTGGAAAGAATTCTTCAAGGTTGTTCAATCATCTAGAGGAGCCTCTGGAGTTCTAGGTATTTTTGGTCAAATATGCATTTTTCCCCAATGGAAGATATAAAAACGAAATTCTAGGTGATGGCTCTCTTATAGGTAAGAGAAACTGGAGAATAAATTCCATTTATAAATATTTATGCTCTAGTACTATATAGTGAAAAGGTGGAATTCTAGGACTCTTTGGAAATTCTAAAGGAAAGGAATATGCTTCATAATTATGTGATTGGAGGTGACTTCAATACCATTTTAAATAATGCAAAAAAAAGAGGAGGATATTTAGTGAGGGATCCATTAAGAGATCGAATGGAAGACTTATTAGACAGTGGGATTTGTTGGATGTTATTCCAAAGGTAGGAAAATTCACTTAGTAAAATAGACAAACCAGTCCTCAATACATCGCAACTCACTTGGATCATTTTTCTGATTCATAGTTGTTGGTTTTTTAGAGGTATTTATTGTTCTTCGTCTATTGAATCCCAAGGAGATTCCATTCATCAACCTATTTTGATCAAAATTGAGAAGGTGGAAAACCTAAGGCCTCTGCCATTCAAATTCAATGCAAATTGGGGGTTATTGAAAGAAGTGGGGGAATATGGTGTTAAGGGCATGGATGATCATTATTCAGGGATCCCCAAACTTTGTATGGGAATCCAAGATAAAGAATGTAAAACAAGAGCTTAGGAAATGGTTGAAGGAGAACTATCAGCCTCTAGGTAAAAAAAGGAAAGACAAAGTTCAAGAACTCGAGGAACACTACAAAATGATGGAAGAAGTTTCAATTGAGGAGAAACACATTCATCATGAAAAAGGAACTCTCCAGCCAGATATTCACCTTAAGTCATCAAGAAGAAAATCTTTGGAGGTTAAAATCTTGTAGCCTATGTTTAAAAGTTGGGGACTACAATACTTCCTTCTTTAATAAGAAAGTTGGGATAAGGGAGGCATGAAATAGAATTAAAGAAATAGATCATGTTGGGATGCTAAAAGTTTTCTCCTTTGAGGGAATCAAGGACGAGGCCTCAATCTTCTCTCTCCCAAATAAATATCATATTTCGCTTGATCAAGCTAAGGAATTCCTCTATCCTTTACCTTAGGTGATCTCTCCCACAACCAATCTTCTCCTTCTAGATGAAATTAAGGATGAGGAAGTTCGAAGAGTGGTCTAGTCCTTGGAACTTGAAAAATCTCCTGGGCCTCATGGGTTCTCCATTTTATTTTATTGATTGTATTGGAATACTATTAAAAATGACCTCCTAAGAATGCTAAACCATACAATAATAAAAAAGAAAATTGGTAGGAGCACTAATTCTTCCTTTCTTGCTCTAATCCCCAAGGAAGCCAACCCAAAAAAATTCTCTAGATTTTGTCCCATTTCACTCTACAGCTCTTATTACAAATTCCTAATCAAAATCATTACCAACATAGTCAAACCTATACTCTCTTCTGTTATATTTGAGAGCCATGGGGGATTTATGTAGGACAGAGATATCCTTAATAACATCATTTTGGTTTAGGAAGCTATTCACTCAAGTAAGGAGGTGGAAGAATCTAGAATGGTTCTTAAGTTAGACATGGCCAACACTTTTGACTGGGTAAATCATTCTTTCCTTTTCCTTGTTTTGGAAAAATCAGGTTTCATTAAAGATTTCATTTTATTGATTAATTCTTGTATTGGATCCCCATGGATTTCCCCTCTGATCGATGGAAGACCAGCCTTCGTCTTTGTTTCTTCTATATGAATTCAACAAGGGTGTCCATTGTCACCTTTGCTATACATAATAATGGCTGAAACTTTAAGCATAAATATTGAGGTTGCAAGGTTATATGGTTCTCTTCCAGTACTAAGAATTGTTAGAAATGTTTGGGAAGTCAACCACTCCCAGTTTGCAGATTACACTCTCCTTCTTAGTGAATCCTCCTTAGTTATTTCCTCAATATTAAAGAAGAACTTGGATTTACAACTTCTTATGTCTATAGGTTTGATCAATAAAAATAAATGTCAATTGATTAGTAGGAATTACTCTGGGGCTATTTTGACTAAAATTTTTAGATTGTTGGGGTTCCCGATTAATATTGATAAAAACTCCTTTTCCTATCTTGGGATTCCAATATCCTTTAAGAAGGATTCTAGGGAAGACTAGGATTATGTTTTGTAGAGAATCAAGAAAAGGATTCAATCTTGGGGAGCAAGGTCACTATATCTAGAAGGGAGGGTTATTCTAATCAAATCAATATCTCCTCCCTTCCAGTGTATTTGGGGTTAGTTTTATTAGCTCCAAAGAACATAATTCATATATTAAGTAGTCTAATAAGAAAATTCCTCTGAATAGGAGGAAAAAATAATGAAAGCAAATTCCATCTTGTCAATTAGAAACAATAAGGCAGCCAAGGAATATGGGGGGATTGCAAATGAAGGACCCTGAATTCATGAATCTATCTCTTGGTGCCAAACAGGACTAGAGGTTACTCTTGCATTCAAATGAATGGTGGAAAAATTCCTTTACAAGGAAATACTTCCACAAAAATCGTCTCCTCAATCCTGAAGAAGAAGTTTGAGAAGCGAAAGGTACCAAAATTTGGAGGCTTTGCAAAACCGTGGCCTTGCTTTTGATGAATCAACCAGGTTGGAAACTAGGTAATGGGAAGCGTATTCATTTGTGGAAAGATCATTCTCCCCTCTCTGATTTGTTAGTTGATGACCAAGGGTTTATGGATCTTGCAAACTAGATGATGGAACTAGGTTTTACTCATCTAGATGACATCTCCAACTAGGATGATCAATGAAATCGGAATGGGTGGAGAACATTGAATATTCCTAGGAATTTGTTGCATCATTGGCATTCAATTCTACGCCATCTAAAAGGGTTTGTGCCTAATGCTACAAGAAAATTGGATGAACGAATTTGATTTGGAGGGAAATTTAAAAATTATATAATCAAAGAGGGATATGCTATGCTCATTAAGAAACTTCCCTCTCCATCTCCATCTCAAATATGAGAAACGATTTGGAACAAGGATTGTCTCCAAAAGGTCAACATCTTCTATTGGGAGCCAGTCCACGAGAAAAATCTGATAGTTGAGAACCTTAGGAAAAGAAACATCCATGGCCCTTCTCATTACATGCTTTGTGGCAAGACAAAGGAATCCATCAATCATCTCTTTTGCATTTTCCCCTTCTGAGTGAATAGTTGGAAATTTTCTCTCTTACCTATTTTTTAGCTATATGTTATTCCTAATGAATGGAACATGATGTTTAATCTATAGAAATCTCAAAATCATTTTCTTAAGAAATCTAGCTCCCTCTTTATGTGATGTTGGATGGCGGTTCTGAAATTCCTTTATTGGTCAATTTGGCTCTGCCGAAATCAAGTGATCTTCCAAGATAAATGGTGCTCTCCATAATATGTTGCCACCAAAGGAATGCAACTCCTATTTGAGGTGATACCCTCTAGAGGATATGATGGAGAGGAAATAAAGGATCTATCTACAGAAGAAAAAATATTGGCTCAAAATTTCTAAAAGCTCAAAGTCTACCTCCAATCAAAAAAATAAGAATAAAGTCCCTCCAATTAAAAAAAGAAGAACAAAGAATATAAGCAAAGGAATATAGGGAAAGTTCATGTCTTTTTTGATGGTGCTTTGAAGGTAACCTTCGGAAGGTAGGAGCAAGAGGGGTAATATTTAAACTGAGAGAAAAATATGAAACAAAGTATGCATGGGGACTTGGGAAAGCCTCGAATAACTAAGTCAAATCTCTCTCTCTTTGGCAATGTCTAAAGATAAACATCTCCAAAGGCATAAGAAAATTGATTATTTTTAGCGACTCTTTGGTGGTGAAACAAAATTGCATAAGGATTTCATAAAATGAAAAACCCTTTGATGATGAATCTTCTCTGTTAATAATGAGGATTATCTTTTTATTTAAAAAACTTGATAATTTCAAACTTTATCATGTTAAAAGAGGGAATAATCAAATGGTGTACCATCAAACAAATTTGGGTGTGAATTTGCCCCAAGGGGAATTGCATTCAAAGCTCGAGGTTTCAAATTGTCATGCCCCTTAATGAGTAAATTAAATAAAATTACAGTGGATTATAGGTGAATTATCGACATAAGAGTGGTTTCGAGGTATAACTCCTTAATTATCACCTTGGGGTTGGTTACGAGAATGGTGGTAGTTATCAAGGGACAGAATGCATTTAATAAAAGGTGGATGTTGCAGCGTTTAACAACCATGAAACGGGACAAGTGGTATTTACCAAGAGAATTATTAAATGGTGTTTTAGGTGAGTTTATTTCTAGTAGTTTGGCATATCATCTTGCTTGTAGGGTGACAGTGCTTCAACTGGAGGAATGTTCCATGACGGGTTTTGTTATTGGGAAAACTAGTGTCCATTCAGAGCTGCTAGTCCCACTAAGACGGGTAGCTATCTTAGAAACAAACAATTTAAATTCATTTGTGTTTTCCTTTATGAGAGATAGATGAGGGAGAAGCAGAGAGTACCAACCTCAGTCTTTCGCTTGGCTCCTTGTGTGTTTCCTCTCTCTCTTGATAGAGCTTTCACCACTCCTTCCTCACTTGTCCCGCTTTAAAGAACACCTATAGAGTCAAAGCAGAAAAATACCATCAAATCATAGAGATATATAACCATAAACAATATAGGATCAGATGTATATTAACCATACAAATGCATATATCAACACAAGATTCAGAGATATAAAAGAATATGGAGGAAAACTCCAATATATTTATTGATAGAAGTAGTAGAAGAGAGGATTGCAACCCATTGGTCTGACCCAGTGCCATCCTCCTAGCATGAAATCCCTCTTCACCTCATGAAAAGCTTAGATCACCCAACAATACAATGTTGCATAGAGAAACCAATAGCACTTCCTTACAAAATACAAGGTTCCAGCCTCTGGATCTCTAGGATGAGGGATCCATATATAGATGTTTGTAGGTGGGTGAGTCAGCTTCTGGGTTTTTGATTAGTGTCATCTCTCTAATAGTTCTTGGTTCCACTTGGAGATTTCATGATCTCTTAC
>APFE030127574.1:46600-73886 GCA_000404065.3 Pinus taeda | reverse complement strand
TTGTACAACTGTCGCTTTAGGGAAATCCTATTGGTTAAGGATTTGGTCATGTACAGTTTCTCCAGTTTCATCCACCAGCAGCTGTTGTCTCTGACACAATATTAAACAAGACATCATCTGCGAGACATAGTCGAATAACACTAACTGCTCTTTCATCCATCTCGTCCCACTCATCATCTGTGATGTTGTAAGGTTGTTTGGATTTACCCATCAACGCCTTTGCCACTCCTTGTTGGACAAGCAGATCATGCATCTTCACCTTCCAGATCTGGAAATTATTTTTCCCATTAAACTTCTCAATTTCAAACCGGGCACTCTGAGTTTTCACCATCTTGTATCAACCAAAAAACAATAATCTCCAAAACCAACGTTTAAATACCAACAATTAATATACATAAAAAACTACCTATGCCTTATATTACACTGCCTTTGCTTTTTAAAACAACAAACTTATTTTCAGTGTGAACTACAATACAAAAAGTGAGTATCAAATTTTACCAATTCTTTAATTTTTGGCAGTCAAAACATAACATGGTTTCATGGAAAAATACCCTTTCGGTTTTGAGCGCACAGTGTTCAACGCCGCACCACAAAAAACATACATATAAAATACCAACATACGCAGCCCCACAGCCACGCCAATATGGTTTTTTAGCACACACCAATATTATTTTTTTTGTTTAGCGCACAATGTTCAACACCAAACCGCACTAAAAACATACACAACAAACAAATATACTACCGCCATTCAATGCATCAACACAAAACTACACACAGGTTTGAAAAACACTCTCCAAGCAAGTTTGACATACCTCTACGCTGGAGTATGCACGAGGTATATATATATCACACCACATATATATCACCGCAGAAGCAAGCCTATTCATGCACCAGGTATATATATCACATATGCACCAACAACAGTGGACATATGCAGCCAGATTAACGACAGAATAGTGGATATATGTACCACGCAATAGTGCACGAGCAACGCACCAAAATCTATACTTCACGTAGCTTCTTCAAACCTCCACGCAGCAGTGCACCATACTCACCACCAGCACGCAAAACTTAGCACCCTCACGCATTAACACGCAGGTACACAGGCATGTTTGAAATACCTCCACGCAGGCTCACACGACGCCTCCAACATCGTGTGATACCATTTGTTAGAGCCAAAGCTTCGCAACAGACAAAAAATATACATAGCAAATATATCATGCACAGAAGACACAGAAAATTAACGTGGTTCACCCAACCAATCTGGGCTACATCCACCAAACATAGGCATCGACAATCTTTATTATCAAATAGGAGATTACAAAAATAGTCAATTTCCTCACAAACTCTCACACCCCCAAAACAATCCGTATGGACACCTGTTTTATAGCTAAGAGAATCTAACTGCCTCATAAATCCTCTTACATCAAATATAGGATGCATTAACTCTATCCTAACAACGTGGAGCTAATCTAGCAACAAATTCCTATTGTTGTCATACATTAGAAATTTTTGCCTACTTTGTGAAACAGAAAATCTCAAAATATTATTAGTTATTAAAGGTGGTTCGTCATTTATTAAAATAATAAAAATATATTTTTTGTGAAAACTAGCCATTACAAAAATAAATTATAAAAAATCTTAAATGTAAAATAATTAAAAATATTATATGTTTATGTTAATTCTAATTATATATATATCTAATGTAAAACTAGCTTTCATTAATTTTTGACTAACCAAGGTCACAGAACTATAAATCAAAGTTTTAAATCTATTTGTTTGGAGTTTTAGTTTGGTAAAAATATATATATTATATATAATATAATTTTATAAAAATAGAAACAAATAAATAGATAAATAAATAAAAATAAGTAAATAAATATATGTTAATGAGAGAGCTAAACTTAATTTAAATAGATAATATATATAATTAAGAAGCAAAAAGTTATATACATAGATTACATATATTAATGGATCTAATGATCATGGTGCCTAAAAAGAAAGTTAGGGAGAGACCCCAAAAGCATAAAGGGAAATAAGGTCGACATATAAAATAGATATACAAAATTAACAAAAAGAATCACGAACGAAGAAAACAATATGACACATAAATGAAAATTTAAAAATAAGAAAAACAAATAATAATGAAAAAACACAAGGGACACAAGAGGGAGGAATCAAGAAGTGAGAGCTGGAATTTAACTCTTAGTTAATTTCTAACCTTCATCGCTATTAATATTTTTGGCATGCTTTTCAACCTCAATAACTTCCCTAAGCTTCCTATGGTGGAATTATCCACCATGACAATGGCTTTGGAATCTTCAATCGAGATGTGGTGTTTTGCTTTTCCTGCATGCTTGGCTTTGGAATCTTCAATCAAGATGTGGTGCTTTGTTTTTCCTAGATGCTTGGCTAGGGATGATGAGAGGGATCCACTATGTCTAATATTTGTAGCATGCTCAAGGATTCTCTATTTAAAGACCTACCTGTTTCCCCAATACAGGGAATCCCACAAGAGCAAGGAACAAGGTACACACCCTTAGTGTCCTTAGGGTCAATAGGGTCTTTTACCCATCGGAGAGGATTTCTAATGGTTTGGAGAGGCCTAAACACACCCTTAGTGTCCTTAGGGTCAATAGGGTCTTTTACCCATTGGAGAGGATTTCTAATGGTTTGGAGATTCCTAAACACGGAAGTGACATTAATATTTATAAGGATATGTGCAATTCTATCCTTGGTTCCTTGGATATATTGGAGATAACCTTAGAGAGAGGATCTACAACAACATGTTTACCTCTTGGCACCTTGCACGCCTTGTGAAATGCCTTGAGACTCTAAGATCTTCTATACCCATTCTTCCTAAAAACCTCATGAAGATAAGATTTGTCTTGATCTAGGGAGCTATCATCAGAGATTCTTAGGGCCTAGGTCGCAAGATTGCTAAGAACACTGAATTTTTTAACACGAAAGTGATGAGAGCTGGCAAGGAAATATTGATACGTGAGAGTTTTCTTTCGAAACACTTGGTGACACACAAAACCATCATGTGTTCTAGAAAGGAGAATGTCAAGGAAGGGTAGGGGACCATTCTCTTCCACTTCCATCTTGAACTTAATGGAATCAGATTGAGAATTAAGGTGGTTTAGAAACAAATCCATTTTCCAGCAGCCATGGAGTGAGATAACACAAATATCATCAACTAACCTCTTCCACTTTTTAAAATGAAACTCAGTTGTCCACATTTTAAAATGAAACTGAGTTGTGACTAAAGGCTGTGGCCAAGGAGCCGCAGCTGATGTGTATATTGCTTATTGCGCACCCAGTGGCACATGTGTTTCTAATTTCCACAACTTATACAGGTATACCATCTGGCTCTGTGTAGATCATACGCTCATTCACTGAAATGTCTCTGGCCGAACACACTTTGACCGACTCTCAGGCTCTCTGAGTAACTCACATTAATGGGTGATCCACCCATTTTCTTCACAACAGCATCAGGCTCAACATGTGAGAGAAAGTTAGGAATATGCACACTGCAAACAACAGCTGAACAACATAGGGGCCATGGTGATTACTAAAGCACAAAGCAGGCATCTTTTTTATATGTAATCCTTCATAAAGCTACCTCCCCCCAAATTTGATGATTCCATCCCCTTCTGTAATTTCATCCGAGTTACAATGAATTTATATGCAGACAAAAGTTTGAAGGAGAACCATGTGAAGCTGTTTATGAGACTTACGTTATTTGTTTGTCCATTTCAATCCTTCGTAGCTCAGAATTCGGAATGGCAATCACGTGTGTTACTAGCAAAATCCATCCATGATAATCTAGCGTGCTGCTCCCTTTAACCTAAGATATATATGTCAAGTTTGTTAGTAAAAATATTCATGCTCGATCCTCTAAGGGCTGCTCCAGACGAGCTTTCCTTTATCTTCCAAGATTCTGACGAGAATTAGGGTTGTTTTCACCACCTTTACATACTTATCCAATGAGGGTTGAAACTTGGTGTGGATATTTGATTCGAATATTTTTTCGTTAATGCGTGCTTAGTTTAGAGTAGGATTCTATATTTTAATTTAATTATAATAAATTAAATTAGATATGTATGTATGTAGTTTTTAATAAAATATTTTGGAATATTTTGAGTAGTATTGATGTATATGTTAAACATTAAAATTTATTTTCAAAGCAGTTACAATATTTTTTTTAATGACATGTGATTATATTCATATCCAATTTGTCATAATTCTCTCCTAAGAGCAACAAACCCCATATGTTATTGGTTTTCCTATGTACAGAGAGTACAGAGGCAATTTTAGAGATTTCATAGACTTCTCTACCGATTGTAATTTCAACAAGAAGGAAACGGAAACTGTGAAGGATTGTGGGTTCCGAGCATCATCCATCTAAGTTTTGATGTTATTTTGTCATTTGCGACCGTAGTCTCTCATGACCACCTTTTTAGATCCATATCGAATGTTCTCCAACAAAAAAAGTAGGCATGTGCGAGTTTCAATAACATGTTACCTGGATTGGACCCGTTTGGAATATTTTGGAATAAATTGTGGCCACTGTTGATATTTTTTCTCAGAGATCCTCAGAGTTGACAAAGAGTCACAACAAGACTCACAGAGGTACTCAACATTGTCAGCTCACCACCTCACCTCGTTCAGGTGGTGGTTCAGGTTTGCTTAGGTTTATGTTCAATGGATGAGATGCATCCGTATGCAAATCAATTGTGGGAGTGAGTGTGGTAAATCAATGGTGGGAGTGAGTGTGGTATGAAAATCAATGGTGGCAGTGAGTGTGGTAAACCTAATTGCCATCGACTATTGCAGCCGCTGCTCTAGGGGGAAGGCTTGCAGAGCCTTGTGGCCTGGTTTCTAGTAAAATTTTGCCATTTTCCCAGCTCACCACCTCACCTAGTTGAGGTGGTGGTTCAGGTTTGCTTAGATTTATGTTCAATGGATGAGATGCATCTGTATGAAAATCAATGGTGGGAGTGAGTGTGGTATGCAAACCAATGGTGGGAGTGAGTGTGGTAAACCTAATTGCCATCAACCATTGCAGCCGCTGCTCTAGGGGGAAGGCTTGCAGAGCCTTGTGGCTTGGTTTCTAGTAAAATTTCACCATTTTCCCAAAACGGTGCTGGTTTCTACATTATGGCACAACCCTACTTCATTTCCCTATGGTTTTTGTCCCTCCTTGCTGTGCCATTTGCATTGGAAAGTTGTATTTGCCTAGGTTGTGTTCCAGTCGAGACCTCCACAATTTTAAACACTCATTTCTCACAAAGATATTCACTGGTTCCATTTTTCTTCTCGGAGGCATGGGTTTGGTCACGGCGGCTGCTTCAAGTAAAAGGGTTTCTTTACTGCATATTTTCTTGTAAATTCATATGATCAATTTCGACTGGTTTTTTTATTACTGACACCCTCCTTATGGTCATCTTACATGGTTTTCAATTTGGAACAGGAGTCTGTGTCATGGCGTCTACACGTAAAGGTTTTTTTTGTTCCTTCCCCTAAATGCTGAAGTTAACTTCTTTCTCTCTGGTGTAAGGGTTCACACTAACCCACCTTTTTTTTTTTTTCCTTTGCTAGGTTTGTGTTTTTCGCCAGCCCTAGCACCACCTCCTTATCTCTACAGGTACAATATTCACATGATTAATTAGTGGCTTGACAAAACTGGCAGTCCTGTGCATACTGCGTTCTTTGCTTTTGCTGCTGGTGTCTACTGTTATTTGCTTTCTTTTTTATGCTGTGCGCAGGTACCCCAATATACCCTTGCTTTATGTTTCGCGCTGCTACTCTCAGGATTCCCTCTAGCTGTCATTCATTGGGTTTTTCTTGTTGCCTTCTGCCAGGTGAGTTACATCTTCATCTTGTTGGAACCTGGATGCCGGTAATGCTATGAATGTGAATGCTTAACGGTGTCTATTTGTAACTGTACTAAATTTTCCCTTTTCTAGTCTTGTGAAGGGCGTAGTCCATTTCTTATCTAGCATAACTATCCCGATTTTTTTTTCATTGAAATTTTGCATCTAGTTGGTGTTGGAATTTAATTCCAACTGCATCACATAAATGCTGAACAAAGATTTGATCTACAATAGTTATTTCAGATTGTTCGGTGCCGCAAAGTCTTCTGATATTTTTTAGCATTAAATTCAAAAATTAAATCCACTACAGACAACCATCTTATTTTTGCTGAAAAGGCATCACTGCCTTCTGCAATAAATACAAAGATAAATATCAACAGATATTTTACTTTGTTTATTGTTTAATCATATTTTTATTTTCCTATAAATGTAACGCACAGTAGTTATGTTTTCAAGTGCAAGAGAGGCAGTGTAAGCAGAAAAGAACAACAGTTCTGTTTTCTGTGTGAGTGTAAGAAATTTTAGAACAACACTTCTGTTTTGTACTTTGAGATCAAGAGAGAAGGTTAGAAGACTGAATAGAGTCTCTTCTGTAAATGCACAGCAGTGCTGAACCTGCGATTTTCTGAGTTAGAGAAAATCGATTTCTGGAACTGAAGTGTTCCTCTTGTAACAGCTAAGTTTACTATATCAGTTTTGTTTACTGTTTATGAATACAAGTTTACTGTTTTTGCTGATTTTCTGTTGCTGTTACACCAAGTGTCAAAAAGACTTTGATTTTACTCTGCAAGTCTATTAGTGATTTGACGCCAAATTGTTTTAGTTGCTGTAACACCAAAGCGTCAATTTTCTTAAAGTGACTTAGCGTCAAAATCGTGTTGCCGTTACACCGAGTGGCTTGACATCAAAAATCGCGTTGCTGCAACACCACGAGCAGCGTTGCTGCAACACCAAACTGTGTTTCCGCAACACAGTTTCCAGTAAGGAATTTTTCTGTTTTTTCTGTGTTAACAAAAATAGAGTGTTATTTCCTGTTGCTGCAACACCAAGTCCAGAAAACGAAATTTATAGTTTTCTGTGCAGAAACAGAGCAGTTTTGTGTTGTCTGTTTGTTAAGTAATTTAGCAGAAAATTCCAACATGGTATCAAAGTGTTGTTCTCTTGTCTTTTCTGTTTAAAATCACCATAAAATTCCAACATGGTATTAGAGCTAGTTTAGGCACTCAGTGAGTCAAAAACAGAGTCTGTTTTTCACCGTAGGAGCTGTAAGAAGTTCAGAGAGCAGATTTTTTCAGTAGAGAAAGTTTTTGCTTGTCTTTAAATTTACAGTCAGTATCTATATAGAGTTAAGATGGCATAGGCTGGAACAGTTTTGACAAATTCCCAACTGCCACAGTTTAATGGGAAAAATCACAGTGATTGGTCCATAAAAATGAAAGCATTGTTTGCTTCTCAAGGAATATGGAAGCTGGTTGAAACTGGTTATGTTGAACCTACAGATGCAACAGCCCTGGATGCTTTGACAGTAGTAGAAAGAGACCAGCTGAAGAGTGACAAGAAGAAGGATGCCAAAGCCCTCTTTTTCCTCTTCCAATCAGTACAGGAAAGTATCTTTCCACGGATTGCAGCAGCAACAAAATCCAAAGAAGCATGGGATATTCTCAAAACTGATTATCAAGGCATGGAGAAGGTGAAGACTGCAAAGTTGTAGATGTTGAGGAGAGACTTTGAAACACTCAGCATGAAGGAATCTGATACAATAGATTCATTCTTCACTCAGGTTATTGGGCTGATAACCCAGATAAGATATCATGGTGAAATTCTTGAAGAAAGAAGGATCGTAGAGAAGATCTTGAGATGTTTACCCTCAAGGTTTTAAGCTATTGTGGTAGCAATAGAAGAAAAAAAAGATCTCTCACAGTTCACTGTAGATGAACTGAGTGCTTCTCTTATGTCTCATGAACATAGACTGAGTAGAGGAACAGATTCCTCTTTTGAGCAAGCATTCAAGACTTAGATGTCTTTCAGCCAAAGAAAAGGTCGAGGCAGAGCAAATAACAGAGGTCATGGAAGAAGCCAAAACAGAGGCAGATATTATCCTGCAAGCACAAGTGGAAGGAGCTGCAATCAGAACCAAGATGAAGGTTCAAGCAAACAGCAAGCTCATGGACAAAGGTATGACAAATCCCAAGTCCAATGTCATTATTGTAAGAAATATGGGCACTATGCCAATGAATGTAGGAAAAAACAAAATGACATGAATAGTAGGAAAAATGCTAAATTTGCAAATGAAGAAAATAAGAACCCAAAGAATGTGCTGTTAACATGTAACATAGCACAAGACAAACAAGAAGATTTTTGGTTCTTAGACTTAGGTTGTAGTAATCACATGACTGGAAATATTGCAATGTTTGCCAATCTGGATGAAAATGTGAAATCTGAGGTAACAACAGGGACTGATACTAAGATATCTGTCAAGGGTAAGGGCAGAGTAAGTATCCAAGCAAGAAATGGAGAACAGATGATTGTGCCAGAGGTATACTATGTACCCGGGCTGAAATATAATCTTTTGAGCATTGGGCAGCTCATTGACAAATGTTACAACGTGTCCTTCAAAGATGATACGTGTACAATCAGAGATATACCTCCAAGTAAGAAGATCATTGCACAGGTGCAGATGACTAGCAATAGCATGTTTTCTCTCAAACTCAGGGCAGATTTGAAGAAAGGAAGAACTATTGCGGCTGTAACACAAGAAGTCTTTCAAGAACAAGTGAAAGATGAGAATTGGTTGTGGCACTTGAGATTTGGACATCTCAATTTCGGAGGCCTGAATTTGTTGCACAGAAAGGGAATGGTAAAAGGATTGCCGTTGATTGAAAAGCCGGACAACCTTTGTGAAGGCTGCATCTTGGGCAAGCAACACAAAGAAAGCTTTCCAGCAGGAAAGAGTATAAGGGCAAAAGCACCCTTGGAAATTGTTCACTCTGATGTGTGTGGACCGATGCAAGTACCATCACTTGGCGGAAATAGATATGTTTTAACTTATATTGATGATTACACCAGAAAGACATGGGTGTATATGGTGAAACAAAAGAGTGAAGTGTTTGAGAAATTCTGCCACTTCAAAACTCTTGTTGAGAAGCAGTGTGGGCATTATATCAAAGTGCTGAGAACAGATAGAGGAGGAGAATACATCTCCTAAGACTTTCTGCGGTTTTGCAGAGAGAATGGCATACAAAAATAGTTTACCACAAGGTATACACCTCAACAAAACGGTGTTGCCGAAAGAAAGAATAGGACCATTCTTGACATGGTTAGAAGTATGCTGAAGGAAAAACACTTGCCGCATGAGTATTGGGCAGAAGCTGTCACATGCGCAGTTTACATCCTGAATAGATTCCCAACTAAAGCTGTCATGAACAGAATACCAGAAGAAGCATGGAATGGTCAAAAGAAAACCATCACTCACATGAGAGTATTCGGTTGTGTAGCTTATGCACATGTACAGGATCAGCTAAGGAGAAAGCTTGATAGTAAGGGGGAGAAGTGTGTGTTTGTTGGCTATTGTGATGAGTCAAAAGCATACACACTCTATAATCCATCCACTAAGAAATTGATTGTAAGAAGAGATGTGTAGTTCATTGAAGATGAAGCTTGGGATGGAAGCCTAGAAAAAACAGTGAATGTGAAGACAATTGTGTCTCATGAAGAAGAACAGGAAGGGATAGCACCAAATAATCCTTCCTTGGTGGTTCCTCCTCCACCACAGCAAATTTAGCAAACCACACCACAAGATGGAATTCGAACAGCCTTAAGAAGTCAAGGCAGTGCTTCTTCAAGCACACCACAGGGATCAGAAATACCCTCAAGTTCGGATGGAACTCCAAGCACACCAAGAAGACCAAGATTCAGAAATCTGAATGAGATTTATGAACAAGGAGAGGTAAGTACCAATACTGGTTTGAATTCATTATTCGCTTTATATTGTCATGTTGATGACCCAGTTCATTTTGAAGATGTTGTAAATGAAGATAAATGGATTGAAGCAATGAATGAAGAAATTGGTGCAATTGAAAAAAGTAAAACATGGGAGTTAGTGGACCTCCCTGAAGGCAAAGATGTCATTGGAGTTAAGTGGGTCTATAAGACCAAAAGCAATGCTGAAGGCAAGATTGACAGGCATAAAGCAAGACTTGTTGTGAAAGGCTACAAGCAGCAACAAGGCAAAGACTATGATGAAACCTTTGCACCAGTAGCAAGGATGGAAACAGTCAGAACAGTGTTGTCTATTGCAGCACAACACAAATGGAAAATTTATCAGATGGATGTTAAATCTGCATTCCTGAATGGAGTGTTGAAAGAAGAGGTTTATGTTGAACAACCTCCAGGTTATGAATTTGATGGCCAAGAACATAAAGTTTGCAAACTGAAGAAGGCTCTTTATGGGCTGAAGCAAGCTCCAAGAGCATGGTACAGCAGAATAGATGGGCTTATCTGATTGAGAATGGGTTTGATAAGTGTATGGTGAACCACCATCTACATAAAGGAGAATGACGGTAAGATTATTATTGTTGTTTTATATGTAGATGATCTGATTTTTACTAGCAATGATGTTTCTCTCATTGCTGATTTTAAAGCAGTCATGAAAAGTGAATTTGAAATGACTGACTTGGGCTCCTTAAGATATTTTCTTGGAATTGAAGTAGACCAAAGTGAAAATGGTGTTTTTATTTCTGAAGATAAATATGTAGAAGTTGTGTTGAAGAGATTTAACATGCAAAATAGCAAGGCAGTTGTGACTCCAACTGTAATGGGGTTGAAATTGACCAAAGAAGACAACAACAATGATTTTGATCCAAAATTGTACAAGAGCATAGTTGGCAGCCTTATGTACTTGACTGCAACTAGGCCAGACATTATGCACACTGTGAGTTTAATCTCCGGATTTATGGAATGACCGAAAGAGACTCATTGGCAGGGAGCCAAGAGGATTCTAAGGTATGTAAATGGAACGAAGGGGTTTGGTATTTTATACTCCTGTTCTGAAAGTTTCATGTTGACAGGTTACACGGACAGTGATTGGGCTAGAAGTGTTGATGATAGGAAAAGCACTTCAGGATATGTGTTTCATACGGGATCTGGAGCCATCTCATGGGCTTCCAAGAAGAAACCAGTCTTTGTCAACAACAGAGGCAGAGTATGTGGCAGCAACAGCAGCAGCATGCCAAGCAGTGTGGCTGAGAAGAGTTCTGAGAGATTTGTGTCATGAACAAGAAAATGGCACAACCATTTACTGTGACAATAACTCAGCAATAGCATTGTCTAAAAACTCTGTTTTTCATAAAAGAACAAAGCACATAGATACAAAATTTCACTTCATACGTGAATTGGTTGACAATGGTGAAATTGTTTTGCAGCACTGCGGAACAGAGGACCAACTAGCTGATATCTTGACAAAACCATTAGCAAAGAAAAGTTTTGATCATTTCAGGAAATGCCTGGGTATGCAGCAGTTGAAATTAAGGGGAAGTGTTGGAATTTAATTCCAATTGCATCACATAAATGCTGAACGGAATCTAATCTTCAGCAGTTATTACAGATTATTCGGAAGAAGCAAAAGTCTTATGATATTTTTTGAGCTTTAAATACGCATATAATTCAGAGTTTAATTCCCCTGCAGACTGTCGTCTTGAAAGGCATCACCGCCTTCTATAATAAATACACAGATAAGAGTCAGTGGATATTTTGATTAGTTTATTGTTTAAACATAGATATTTATTTTCCTATAAATATAAACGCATAACGGTCCTGTTTACTCACTCGAGAAGTGTAAGAAAGAAAAAGAACAACAGTTCTATTTTCTGTGTGAGATTTAGAATAACAGTTCTGTTTTTGTACTCTGAGAGAAAAGAGTGAAGGTTAGAAGAACAAGAGTAAGTCTCTTCTCTAAATGCACAGCAGTGTTGAACCTGCGATTTTCTGAGATAGAGAAAATCGATTTCTGGAACTGAAGTGTTCCTCTTGTAACAGTTAATTTTTCTGTATCAGCTTGTTTATTGTTCATGAATACAAGTTTACTGTTTTGCTGATTTTCTGTTGCTGTTACACCAAGTGTCAAAAACACTTTTTATTACTCTGTAAGTCTATTAGTGACTTGACGTCAACTATTTTAGTTGCTATTACACCAAGCATCGATTGTCTCACTGTAAGTTTATAAGTGAATTTGACACCACTTGTTTTAGTTGCTGTAACACCAAAGCGTCAATTTTCTTAAAGTGACTTAGCGTCAAAAATGTGTTGCCGTTACACCGAGTGGCTTGACGTCAAAACTCGCGTTGCTGCAACACCACGATCAGCATTGCTACAACACCAAACTGTGTTGCCGCAACACAGTTTCCAGTAAGCAATTTTCTGTTTTTTCTTTGTTAACAGAAACAGAGTATTATTCCGCGTTACTGCAACAACGAATCCTGTTTCTGCAACACCATTTCCAGAAAACGAAATTTCCAGTTTTCTGTGCAGAGACAGAGCATTTTTTTTGTTGTGTGTTTGTTATGGAATTTAGCAGAAAATTCCAACATGCATAACCAGATCTAGATCTAACCATAGGATCATGAATACGCCTTTCAAAAGAAATAGGTCTATAAAGAAAAGGTGGTCTCCTACCCAAATCAAAAGTGATGTGATCCATATTATAGTAGATCTCTCCAAAAAAGAATGTGAAGGCACTTACGGTTAAAGCTTTGATACAATGTAGAGTCTATAAACACCCATGCACTAGACTGCAAAGTATAAGAACCTTTTACAAAAAGGGACCAATGAAAACTGAAGAATAAAAGATAAAACATTTTATTGCTTTATTAAAAGGATTTAGAATAGTCTAATGTATAAGAACAATGGAAGCTTCTATTGATAGTAACAATGGAAGCTTATAGTGATAACTAGAAGATAAGCCTTACAAACATTGGTTAATGAATTCTAAAGCTTTATTATTTAAAATGTATATACATAACCAATGTCAACGTAGTGTGGGAATTTGGCCTGTGTAAATGAAATGTATACCAATGAAGTGTATGAGTAAGTTTAGGCACACAAGGTGTTTTTTTTAAGTTGTATTATGCAGATGGTGTGTTTTTATCTAAATTGGAAATTAGTTTACATATAAAGAATCTAATTTTTTATTCATTTACAATATTGATATAGTTTGTATCCTCAATTTAGTATTGTTTATTTTGTTTTTTAGTAGAAGCAATTTAGAGATTCCGTTAACTTCCAAACCTATGTCATTTAAGGATGCCATTATAAGCAACATTGTCGAGCTAAATGTTTGTAAGCCTTCTCCTACTCATAATTCTTATATGGTGGCACTCATCATAAACTTGGTGCATAAGTGAATATTGCAACATCCGAGTAACTTATTTACTTTCACTATTTGAAAAACATAGGATTATCTATAGAATTAATGGGTATCCACATTATATAATGTAGTTAGTTTTAGTGGATTTATTTGAGTTGGATAAAGAAATGTGACATCTCTTTATGCTCGAAGGGTTTATTTGTTATTCAATTTTATGATTATGTTCTTTAAATGAAAATATTTGAGACATGTCATTTGATTTGGGGATGTGTAGAACCTTTTAAAACTATTTAGATCCTAGAATTTGGTTTTAACATTATGTCAATGGTTAGAGATCCTAGAATGAGATCCTAGAATTTGGTTTTAACATTATGTCAATGGTTAGAATATTACTTTTGGATTGTTTGAACCCATTATGTCATTACAATTTTGGTATTTATATTTATAGTTTTTTAGGATATTTGGAATGTGTGGAGGGTATAATTAGATTTTGAGAGAGTTATAGTGAACTCACTCACATATGCATGTATTTATATTGAAATAGACTTGAAGTAGATTTTAAAAGATGTTTTTAGGACAAAATGATTCTTAGTGTTGGACACCTAATTCTCTAAGAGTTGGTGTGGAAGTTGAACAGTCAAAAGATAGTCAAAAAACCATTTGGAATGTGAAACCAAAGGTCACTGAACTTGTATAAATATGTATCATAGTGAATAATAATACATTCAAAGTTGATATTTTATATCATTTAAGGATTGGTGTAGAAGTTGAACAGTCAAAAGGGAGTCCAAAAAACCACTTGGAATATAAAACGAAGCGTCACTAGACTTGTATAAATATGTATCATTGTGAATAATAATGCATTTAAGGTTGATCTTTTATATCACCCATCAAAAAGAGAGTTCAAAAAACCACTTGAAATAATACATTTTAGGTTGATCTTTCCTATCACCCTTCTTTGTCATGGTTGAGGTTGTATTTAACCTGACATTGGAGCACATGTCCTTTTGTAGACTGGTAACTCTTGTATTCTGCCAATTTTCTGCTCCTACTTAGAGTCTGGTGCCTCTAGATGTTGAACGGATGAGGATGCCGGAGTTTTTCTTCCTGGAGGAGTTGTGGTGCGGTGAGAGGCGAACAGAGGTGCATTAAATTTCTCCTGCGTGAATGGTATGTCGATTTTTACTGAATGTGTTTGTGTTATGAATATGATGAAGTGTTGCAGTGTTAGTATATATAAACATTTTTTTATATACGATGTTCCAGCTCTGTTATTACATTAAATGGTGGTGACTGTTACGCGCCCTATCGCCTCCTCCCATACATTGTCCATACGCTGCTTAATACCACAGTTAATACTACTCCCACTGTAAACGTTGTTCGTTTGACTCCTTGCCTCAATGATATTTTGTTGCCTTGTCTGCTAAGTATCACGTTGAATGCATATTATAGTTACAGCGTCATACCAGATTCTGTTGCGTTGAATATCATACGTTGGATACCATACTCCATACATTTGGCGCCATCCCATCCAATTGTATAACGTTAAATCACTGAGGCTACGTTGGTATACTACCTGAAACCACCCATCATGTCCGCCATTACGCTGAATGTTGTTGGCCATTACGTTGAATGTTATTCCCCATTAGATTTTCCTCTTGTCCAGCATACCTTAACGTTGCCCGCCTGTCCATGCCTGACTCTTTAATGCTAGACATATATTACGACTTTGCCACTAGTTAACAACCACATTAACGTTGAATGGTTATCATATATATAACGATACTCTGACTTTTGCCTCTGTATTGTCGATCTCAACTATTGTGCCATAACAGCCCACATTCTAACTTTGAACGGAGCTCAGGAGCTCAGTAGTACCGCGAAGAAAATTCAAGGCCCTAACATCGGGTTGATGGTCTCCGCCCTGCCTTCTCTGGCCACCTTTGGCTGGCGTGATGATCAAGTTCAGCTTGGAAATCTTATTACGACCCAACATCGCAGGCTTTAACTGCAAGACCTCCTCCTTAAGCCCTGCATAAATCTGCTCCACGAACCCTGTTCATACACGGCCTCCTTGCCAAGTTTCGACCGAGACAACCTGCGACATTTCTCGATGGAGTCGTGTGGCAATGAGTCTGACTTTGTTGTATGTTTTATTGTACATAACATTAATGGACTGATCCTTAGAGAAAGTGAAGCATGACAGTGCCTTTTTGTTGTTGCATCCTGATCATGAGTTCGATTTGTGGCTTCTGTTAATAATGAGAATGCACCACTCTTATGGGATAAGAAAAGGGCTAGAGCACAATTCAAGTGATGGTGGTATTACCCCACAACATATGCTTCATATACTATCAAAGGAACTTTCTTGCTTTTGATTCTTGCAAACATAGGAGCTGTGGTAAATGTGCGGAATGTAATCATTGTTTTACAGAGTTTGACCCCAAATGCATGGAGTGTCTTTAAGATACTTATTGATTATCAACTTGTCCATGTTGAGGAACAAGGATTTCATGTTCAACGCTTATATATCTTATGCACAAAGAGATTTTTTACTTATTTTTGTGAAATAAAGGAAGGGTTTTACTTTAACAATAGTATTTTTTGGCCACTTTTATGAATACTATATTCTTACAAGAAACTTAGGAGAGAACATGTACAATTTCAAATAAAAGGAACTAATGATTATACTATAACTCAAGTTAAGGATGTTGTGAAAAGCACACTTGAAAATAGATATATTTTTGAGGTTGCTACAAGCCAACATCTCAAACACACATTCAAGAAGACTATTCAAGGGGTTTAAAGTCTTTGTTGATTCCAGACTGTTTGTACTCAAGACTGGAAAAAAATCTGAATTATTGGTTTAAATCATCATACATTTCTCATGCATACCATGTTTTCCTACAAAGTGTTCTCTCAATATTATTCTTTCTTTGATAATATTCTCACAACAATATTTTGCACCACTTTTATAATGTTTATATGTCATATAGAGCATCCGTCACTTTAGAGCAGCATTCACTCAATATGGAGGAGCTCTAATAAGCCATCTAGAGTGGCATTCAGTCAATGATGTTGAACAATACGTTGTAGGTTTCAAATCATTAAAGAAACGATGACAGCTACAGTGAGGACTCTTTTATAGGCTACGCAACATCTATAACCCCTTGCCATTGATGTCAAAAGGGGGGGGGGGGGAGGCAAAGGTTATGGGAAATAATGAGAAATACGTTTGAGAAGAAAAGGTGTTATAGACATATTTGGGCACTGCAACCCCAATCATATATGTTGATAAACCAAGGGCTCTTTAACCCCTAAAAGTGTTGTTTCATATCCTAAAGGATCATGGTCAACTGATTACATCATTTCCCAGAAGTTCCACCTGAAAAACCACTCAGAACTGGCCAAAATTGGACCATACTGACTGCTCCTTGGTTAAGGTGTGATGCATACTGACTCCTACACTAGCTAGGTGTGATGCATACTGAAGAAGCCTTCTGTGGGGTGCGATGAGTGAGAATGGACAAATGTCTGACGCAATTTGCGAAGTGGATGCTCATGGAATCTTCTAGAAACTTCCTCTATGACACTTGCCTCTCTGATTTTACCCAGGGATGAGTAAGAGATCCAAGAAATCTCCAAGTGGAACTAAGAACTACAACTGGAATGACACTAATAAAAAACCTGGAGCTGACTCACACCTCTGCAAATATCTATAAATGGATCCCTCATCTAAGAGATCTAGAGGCTGGAATTTTGTAATTTGTAAAAAAGTGCTATTAGTTTGTCTTTCAGAAAGAGGATTGTATTGTTGGGTGATCTTGCTTTTCATGAGGTGAAGAGGGCTTTGATGCTGGGAGGATGATGCTGGATCAGATAGTTGGATTGTAATCCTCTCTTCTACTATTAATAAAGTTCTTTGAGTTTCCTCCATACAATTGTGTATTTGTGAATCTTGTTATTTGTGAATGCAATTGTATGGTCAATTTATTTATGATTCTGCATTGTTTATGATATTATAGATCGAGATGATTTGATGGTGTTTTGTCACTTTGTCTCTACAGGTATTCTCTAAAGTGGGACAAGTAGGAGAGGAGTTGCAAGTTCCATCAAGGGAGAGAGAAATCAAGCAAGGCGCCAAGCGGAAGATCCAGGTTGGTCCTCTTTTCTTCTCTCTTATCTATCATATATAAAGGAAATCACAAATTAGTTTGATTGTTTTTTTCTAAGACATCTACCCATCTTAGCGGGACAAGCAGATCAAAAAGACACTAGTTTTCCCGGAAAAAAATGGCAACTCCATTGGGGAGCAAATAGTTTGTTTGTTTGTTATTGTTGTTTGATTTATAAACTATAGATAGAGCCTAAAGTTAGCCAGATAGTGTTCGAACTTCTCTTGCTATGCAATTGCAAAGTAGATGAATGTTGCTTCAGTTCATCTCCAAGTTGGTTTATGAACTGAACATTCGACTTACAAGCATCCTAAACACCCTTGTGGTAGCTCAATAACCTCTTAAGATCATACACCTGTACTTTTTTTTTACTATCCATCATAGCTCAGCTTAAATCAATGAACTTAGCTGTAAATTTTGAGCAAAAACCCAACTCAGTTTCACTCCCTGGCCCATCGCACTGTCTGTAACTGGTAGCTTGTATGCATCGCACCTCCCGTGTGTTGCAGGTGAGATGCATCCCTGTTTCCCTGAAGGACCTGTGATGACTAAGTGATACTGTTTCTCTCTTTGAAATTTGGTTTTTCCTCCTTGTTTTCAGCTATATTTAGTAGTTTTGTTGGTCATGATCAATATACCATTGCTAAAGCCTCTTTCGTTTACATTATTCAGCCTACACTGATTAGGATCGGTAAATGTTTTCATGTATTTTTCCATCATTTACAGTCCTTCGTTTAAAGTAGCCTACATTGAACTGTCATTTTTTATGCAAAAGTGACGTAACTGTCGTTTTGAATAAAAAAGAAGAGTATCGTAAAGTCTTCCTCCTCTAAATAGTCAATTTTAATTTTTCCATTGTATCTGATTGGAATTGTTAATATTTAAAGTGTCAAAAGTAGTTTTCTGTTCAAAATCGAAAAGTGTCGTTTTAGTTTTCCTTTCATTTTGAAAAGAAATTGTCGAATTGTCGCTTTGAAGAAAATAGTTCAGATCTGTACTTAGGTTTTCCTTTTGGAATTCTCACATTAAGGAAACAAAAAACAAATACATGCATCTGCATTTGCATTTATACTGTGTGTGAAAATGATTTAGGAAAAGTGCACTTAGTGTGTGCTCCTTGCTCTTTGTTGAAAGAATCGTTAACATCTTTCCTTAGTAGCTAGGATTTTCATTGTTGAAAGAAAATAAACGACTGTTTATCATTTTAGATTGCATATTTAGGAATTTTACATCTACGTCATGTGGTGAACCTTGAAAGGCAAACTTCTAAGAAAGATCAACCCTAAAATAAATCTCAATGAACATAACAATGCTTTGGAACCTAATGCAACACATCTAGAGGTCTAGGCTAGAGACATGTTCCAATGTCGTAAAACCTGGTAACTATCGTTTTCATCGAAGGTTGGGTGATTCCTCCTCTTTGATACGACAAGTGCTCGTACGGACTTGTGCTTCTCGTACCATTGAGTATATATTGGGAAACCACAATGGGCTGATATCCTTTATCCATAGGAAGCCATGTTTGTCGCTCTATCGATCACAATGCACTGAACACAACATTTGGGAAGATTGACTGTCGTATATAAGTCCTAGGTAATTTCTCTTTAATTTACCACCATGGTGTATTTTACAGTTTTGTGATTGGTTTGGTAATCCCTTTGTCTAGATTTCCAGAGTGGTCACTTTCATTCCCTTTCAATTCCTTAAAAGAAAAGGTCCATCTGAGCACTTGTCACTTTAGGCTCATTAAAAATCGAAGGCGACTAGAGTCATATTTAGCTTTTACTCGACTCCTAAAAATTGAAAAAGCAAAGTTGTGTCAAAGCATCATTAAAATTTATTTAATTCGGAATAACATCCCTGCTCCTTCGTTGATCTTCGGTTGAGGTAATGGAGTCCACCAATCAAGGAACCCCTCGTGGGGGGAATCCTAGTCCTTTCTCTTCTTGGGGAGATATTGGTGCTCTGTATATGGCTATATTGTCCCTTCCGAGAATCACAGTTAGCCTGTCGGTATGGCTATTCTCAACCTCTGTTGTTCAAAATATCATGAATCCTTAGCAATTGAATCAGCAACCAGATGATACTGAAGTTGACCCTTCCCCTTCTACTTCGTTTATTTCTCCCTCCCCTTCTTCCTCTTCGCTTGGTGAAACTAGTGATACTAAAAACCAAGTGGCTAAGAAGAAGAAGAGAGGAAAGGAGAAGAAGAAGAAGTTAGCTAAGCAAGGGGACAACCATGAATCATCTGGTGAAAATCCACACACCAAACTTTCCAAGCACAGATCTCCATGCATAATTTGCAAGGGAGACTACCTTCATCGAGATTGTCCTTGCATTCCGCAGATCTTGAGAGAATGGTCTCCCCGTTCACACCATATTGTGTCATCAACCTCTGGTGACCATGTGGATAACACCATCAACTAGTGAAAATGAAGTCAATGGACAAAAAGGAAAGGTCACATTTCCATGTAGGTTATGTGAAGGTGATCATGCTCTTCACCGTTGTACTTTTTTGGATGAAGCCAAAACTGTCTTGGATAACCATCTTGCTTCACCGTAGTGACTCCCACCTGGATACAAGAAACTCTTACCAAGTCCATCGCTATTGAAAACCTGACTGATGTAACTCAATCATCGGTCGAAATGCCTATAATTGAAAGTAAACCTTCTGAATCCATACTAGACCAAAGTCAACAAGTCAAGATGGCATTCGACCTAGTCTTGCCTTTAGAAGATCCACCTTTAGATGATACAATTTCCAAGGAGAATGAGAAAAATCCTGTCCAAATTCTTTTTGTTAATATAGATTATGATGAACTTGGGGGCAATCCACCTGTTCCTTTACAACAGGAGGGAAATCCCCCAGTTCAAGGGGTTCATCTAGTTGTTTATCCGATATCCCCTCCATGTAGTCTAGTCGTTTCCTTCAATTGGGATCAACTAGCGAGACCCCACCTTCCATCTAATGTACCATTCCAGATCATAGTACAAGTTTACAAAATGATCGTGTCTGGCACTATTATAGATGAAGGGGCTTTAGTGAGTATCGTTTCCTCAACTTCCTAGAAAGTGCTTGGTTCACCATCACTTCTACCTCAGACACTAAATTTGTCACGCTTTAACAAAGGAACCAGTCGACCATTAGGGATCCTTCCGAAGTTGCCAATAACTATGAAAAGGGAAACTATTCACTTGAACATGATGGTAGTCTAAGGGCCATTAGATTAAAATATACTCCTTGGGCATGACTATGTTTATAGCATGGAAGCTATTGTTTCCACACTTTTTCGAGTGATGTGTTTCCCGCATGAAGGAAAAATGGTACAGCTTATCGACCAGCTTTCATTTCCCAGTTCAAATATAGCTACAAGTCAAACATCATCCCTGAATGGTCTCTTTGTGTCAATAATGTCTCTTCAACCTTCATTTCATCCACCTAATTATCGCGAGTAATCCGGTGAATGTAATGATGCTTAGGCGGCATGCACCCTCGTCTCCTTGCCAAGCCCCCAAAGGTGAACCTAAAACCTTCTCCCGATATATAATTGTGGATTTTGAGCCTAAAACCTTTCCCCAAAATAAAATTGTGCATTAAAAATCCATAATAATTGATTCGAAAACAACTTGAAACCATGTGATAAACGAATTAAAAATCCATAATAATCAATTCGAAAAAAACTTGAAACCATGTGATAAATGATTCTTGTTTGGTGCCCACTTTGGAATTCGGAATACACACCCTTTATGCTTATCTTCTATTTGGAATTTGGAAAACCAAACTTTTTACATTTTATCTTCGGATTAAGAGTTTTTAATACTATATTTCATGGATAACTGAAACCTTTATCAGTCAACCAACCCATGAAACGCCATTCTTCCCGAGATTAATGAACGAGATTAATGAACGCCACGATTGATTAATTAAACAATATTTGACTTTGACCTCCAGCATTGCCCTTTGCTTCGCCTCATTTTCTTCCTTTATTTATTTATTCACGTCCACAACAACTGCCAACATTCGTCTTCTGGGTTGTAAGGGTTGGGAGAGATATAAGAATAGGAGACCTGCGGCTGACTTGTCACACAGTTTCGCCGAACTATGTCTGTTGAACGGTTTGGTATCATCTTACTCCATTTGCGGCAGGAAATCGTCAATGGCTCCCACTGACAGAGATAGCAGCAAGAGGGTGGTGGACGCGGATGTGAATGGTATGAAGGAAGTGAATTATAGAGGCGTGAGAAAGAGACCCTCGGAGGTAAATACGGGGTTGAAATCAAAGAAACTGCCATTAAGAGATGCAGGTGGCTAGGTACCTTCCCCACAGTTGAGGAAGCGGCGAGAGCATATGACAACGCCGCCATAAATTTGAAAGGAGCCAGAGCAAAGACCAACTTCCCACGTCCCTCACTTCCTCTCGACACCATCCACATCAATAGATGCAGCTCCGCAGCCACTACGAGAGTCGCTACCCCTCCACCTCCCTGCACCGCCAGAAATTTGAAAGGAGCCAGAGCAAAGACCAACTTCCTACCTCCCTCGCTTCCTCTCGACACTGCCCACATCAACAGATGCAGCCCCGCAGCCACTACGAGACTCGCTACCCCTCCGTCTCCCTCTCCCTCTCCCTCTCCCCCTCCCTCTCCGCCTGCTAATCACTACAACAGCAAGAATGGGTTGTTTGCCAGTATTTCTGAACAAATAAAGCCCTCGACGAACATTTATATGAATGAGGTATTGGGAGTACAGAGAGTTAGCGATCATAGGATGAGTATGTCAACTAGAGGTATTGGTATTCCCACTATCATTCCCACCATTCGTATAGACTTTTCTATCATTATACAGCAACAACAACAACAGCTGCAGCCTATGGTGATGCAACAACAACAGAATCCGATAGTGATTCCCTTTTGGGGACAAATTGCCACGCCTCACATGATAAATAAACCAAATGACAATGAGTGGGTGAGAATAGGTGTAACGAATAATATACTTCCTACACCCAACTCAGAGACTAGTACTTGTGATTCGTCTTCCTCTACAGCAGTGTCAAGAACACAAGTCTCCCGTTCTGATCCTTCAACAATGGAAAGAGCCACTCCGAGGACAGGCACTCAAGTCTCCCCTCTTGATCCTTCAACAATGGAAAGAGCGACTCCGATGACAGACACTCAAGTCTCCACTATTGATCCTTCAACAATGGAAAGAGAAACTCCGAGGACGTTTGATTTGAACCTTTCAGAAGGAGAGCAAGAAGAGCATTCACCATCTCTGGTTCTCTCTCTTGCATTAGATTTTCACTGAAATTCCTCGTGAACATGAAGATTGATTGATAAGGTTCAGATGAGGTTGAGTTTTGTTCTTCTATTTGGATTTTGTTACATCTCACTCTATTCTTGGCATGTGTTTTAGATTTTAAGCGAAATTTGTTTTTAGGTATATTTATTCATTCATTACAGCTCATGTGTTTTAGATTTTAAGTGGAACTTGTTTTGGGTATATTTATTCATTCATTAATGTTATATAGATTGAGGGACTATGCCCTCCTAATGTATACAGCAAGAGGAACCTACTTCTCTGTATATTCATTCAAGAAGAATTTTTAAGTGGAACTTGTTCTTGATATATTTATTCATTCACCTACTTCTCGGTATATTCATTCAAGAAGAAATTTTAAGTGGAACTTGCTTTTGGGTATAGTTATTCATTCATTAGGGCTCATGTGTTTTAGATTTTAAGTGGAACTTATTTTTGGGTATATTTATTCATTCATTACGTTATATAGATTGAGGGACTACTCCCTCCTAATGTATACAGTAAGAGGAACCTACTTCTCTTACTTGGGTATATTCATTCAACCTTCTTCTTGGTAGCAGAGCTTACCCATTTATTCATGCTTTCTCGAATTAAATGAATAGCTTGCACAAATTTAAATGTAATTGGAAATTCTAAACCTCAATGAGTAGCTTGTTGTAAGCAAATTATCTTTATAGATTTTTTTAAAAATGAATATGTTTCTTGTTATTAGTGTTTATACATTTATTTAAGTTAATTTCTTAATTTTTATTTTGTTTTTGTTTAAAAATTTTTATTTATTTATTTAAATTATTTTTAAAAAATAACTCAATCTATACTTAGTTTTCCTAATTAATAAAAATATTTAACATTTTTTCCTATAACAATATTTACTAGTTTATTTAAATTTTCCCCAAACACAATGAATATCTTATAGAGATTTATTATGCAATACTCAATGACTAACTTGTGCAGATTTATTGTCCTGAGAAAAATGATCATTAATTTTTGTTTAGTACTTTCACTCGCTCAATCGTAATCTTAATTTTTTGAACTTACTAAGCGATTGGAATAATGAATTTTTGCCAAGTCAAATAGGCTTTTTCCTTCCCATATATACATTATCGTTTCTCATGATTTATATTTTTCCAAAAAGAAGGTTGGATGAATATATCCAAGTAAGAGAAGTAGGTTCCTCTTACTGTATACATTAGGAGGGGGTAGTCCCTCAATCTATATAACGTAATGAATGAATAAATATACCCAAAAATAAGTTCCACTTAAAATCTAAAACACATGAGCCCTAATGAATAACTATACCCAAAAACAAGTTCCACTTAAAATTTCTTCTTGAATGAATATACGGAGAAGTAGGTTCCTCTTACTGTATACATTAGGAGGGCATAGTCCCTCAATCTATATAACATTAATGAATGAATAAATATACCCAAAACAAGTTCCACTTAAAATCTAAAACACATGAGCTGTAATGAATGAATAAATATACCTAAAAACAAATTTCACTTAAAATCTAAAACACATGCCGAGAATAGAGTGAGATGTAACAAAATCCTAAAAGAAGAACAAAACTCAACCTCATCTGAACCTTATCAATCAATCTTCATGTTCACGAGGAATGTCAGTGAAAATCTAATGCAAGAGAGAGAACCAGAGAGGGGGAATGCTCTTCTTCCTCTCCTTCTGAAAGGTTCAAATCAAACGTCCTGGGCGTTGCTCTTTCCATTGTTGAAGGATCAATAGTGGAGACTTGAGTGCCTGTCATCGGAGTCGCTCTTTCCATTGTTGAAGGATCAAGAGGGGAGACTTGAGTGCCTGTCCTCGGAATGGCTCTTTCCATTGTTGAAGGATCAGAAGGGGAGACTTGTATGCTTGACACTGCTGTAGAGGAAGACGAATCACAAGTACTAGTCTCTGAGTTGGGTGTAGGAAGTATATTATTCGTTACACCTGTTCTCACCCACTCATTGTCATTTGGTTTTTTTATCATGTGAGGCATGGAAATTTGTCCCCAAAATGGAATCACTATCGGATGTTGTTGTTGCTGCATCACCATAGGCTGCAGTTGTTTCCGTTGTTGTTATATAATGGTATAAACGTCTATAAGATTGGTGGGAATGATAGTGGGAATACCAATACCTCTAGTTGATATAATCATCCTATGATCGCTAACTCTCTGTACTCCCAATACCTCATTCATATAAATGTTCGTCGAGGGCTTTCTTTGTTCAGAAATATTGGCAAACAACCCATTCTTGTTGTTGTAGTGATTAACGGGCGGAGAGGGAGAGGGAGGCGGAGGGGTAGAGAGTCTTGTAGTGGCTGCGGGGCTGCATCTGTTGATGTGGGCAGTGTCGAGAGGAAGCGAGGGAGGTGGGAAGTTGGTCTTTTCTCTAGCTCCTTTCAAATTTCTGGCGGTGCAGGGAGGCGGAGGGATAGCGACTCTCTTAGTGGCTGCGGAGCTACATCTGTTGATGTGGACGGTGTCGAGAGGAAGCGAGGGACGTGGGAAGTTGGTCTTTGCTCTGGCTCCTTTCAAATTTATTGCGGCGTTGTCATATGCTCTCACCGCTTCCTCGGCTGTGGGGACGGTACCTAGCCACCTGCGTCTCTTAATGGCAGGATCTGTGATTTCAGCCCTGTATTTACCCGAGGGTCTCTTTCTCACGCCTCTGTAATTCACTTCCTTCATACCATTCACATTCGCGTCCACCACCCTCTTGCTACTATCTCTGTCAGTGGGAGCCATTGATGATTTCCTGCCGCAAACGGAGTAAGATGATACCGAATTGTTGAACAGACACTGTCACGCCCCAAATCTTATTTTTTTCTAATTGGGCGGGTGCGACACCACCGTGCACGTCCTTTGTTCAATAATCGTGCATATGGACTATGCCTTTCACATAACCGTACTTAGTTTATTATTATGAACCAAGTAAAACCGTTTATCTTTACACTTAATACATTCATTAACCGATATTCAATTAAACCGAAAACATGACAATTGCACGCAAGTGTAGAGGGAGGGGCAACTCCCGATAAAGTCTACCCACAATATATTATATCATATTCTTCAATAATACAATGCAAGTGTGCCTGGCGTAAACCCAAGGCCAACACTTAGAATTTGTTTACAACATAGGCGTAGAACATCCTTTTACATATGCTAACTCCTCACGGTAGGAGGGCACTCAACCGAGATGCAAGAGCTCGTCCTTAAGCCCTGCATAAATCTGCTCCACGAACCCTGTTCATACACGGCCTCCTTGCCAAGTTTCGACCGAGACAACCTGCGACATTTCTCGATGGAGCCGTGTGGCAATGAGTCTGACTTTGTTGTATGTTTTATTGTACATAACATTAATGGATTGATCCTTAGAGAAAGTGAAGCATGACAGTGCCTTTTTGTTGTTGCATCCTGATCATGAGTTCGATTTGTGGCTTCTGTTGATAATGAGAATGCACCACTCTTATGGGATAAGAAAAGGGCTAGAGCACAATTCAAGTGATGGTGGTATTACCCCACAACATATGATTCATATACTATCAAAGGAACTTTCTTTCTTTTGATTCTTGCAAACATAGGAGCTGTGGTAAATGTGCGGAATGTAATAATTGTTTTACAGAGTTTGACCCCAAATGCATGGAGTGTCTTTAAGATACTTATTGATTATCAACTTGTCCATGTTGAGGAACAAGGATTTCCTGTTCAACGCTTATATATCTTATGCACAAAGAGATTTTTTACTTATTTTTGTGAAATAAAGGAAGGGTTTACTTTAACAATAGTATTTTTTGGCCACTTTTATGAATACTATATTCTTACAAGAAACTTAGGAGAGAACATGTACAATTTCAAATAAAAGGAACTAATGATTATACTATAACTCAAGTTAAGGATGTTGTGAAAAGCACACTTGAAAATAGATATATGTTTGAGGTTGCTAGAAGCCAACATCTCAAACACACATTCAAGAAGACTATTCAAGGGGTTTAAAGTCTTTGTTGATTCCAAACTGTTTGTACTCAAGACTGGAAGAAAATCTGAATTATTGGTTTAAATCATCATACATTTCTCATGCATACCATGTTTTCCTACAAAGTGTTCTCTCAATATTATTCTTTCTTTGATAATATTCTCACAACAATATTTTGCACCACTTTTATAATGTTTATATGTCATATAGAGCATCAGTCACTTTAGAGCAGCATTCACTCAATATGGAGGAGCTCTAATAAGCCATCTAGAGTGGCATTCAGTCAATGATGTTGAACAATATGTTGTAGGTTTCAAATCATTAAAGAAACGATGATAGCTACAGTGAGGAATCTTTTATAGGCTACATGACATCTATAACCCCTTGCCATTGATGTTAAAGGGGGGAGGGGGGGGGTAGGCAAAGGTTATGGGAAATAATGAGAAATACGTTTGAGGAGAAAAGGTGTTATAGACATATTTGGGCACTGCAACCCCAATCATATATGTTGATAAACCAAGGGCTCTTTAACCCCTAAAAGTGTTGTTTCATATCCTAAAGGATCATGGTCAACTGATTAC
>APFE030127574.1:16075-46580 GCA_000404065.3 Pinus taeda | reverse complement strand
AAGGTGTGATGCATACTGACTCCTACACTAGCTAGGTGTGATGCATACTGAAGAAGCCTTCTGTGGGGTGCGATGAGTGAGAATGGACAAATGTCTGACGTAGTTTGCGAAGTGGATGCTCATGGAATCTTCTAGAAACTTCCTCTATGACACTTGCCTCTCTGATTTTACCCAGGGATGAGTAAGAGATCCAAGAAATCTCCAAGTGGAACTAAGAACTACAACTGGAATGACACTAATAAAAAACCTGGAGCTGACTCACACCTCTGCAAATATCTATAAATGGATCCCTCATCTAAGAGATCTAGAGGCTGGAATTTTGTAATTTGTAAAAAAGTGCTATTAGTTTGTCTTTCAGAAAGAGCATTGTATTGTTGGGTGATATTTCTTTTCATGAGGTGAAGAGGGCTTTGATGCTGGGAGGATGATGCTGGATCAGATAGCTGGATTGTAATCCTCTCTTCTACTATTAATAAAGTTCTTTGAATTTCCTCCATACAATCATGTATTTGTGAATCTTGTTATTTGTGAATGCAATTGTATGGTCAATTTATTTATGATTCTACATTGTTTATGATATTATAGATCGAGATGATTTGATGGTGTTTTGTCACTTTGTCTCTACAGGTATTCTCTAAAGTGGGACAAGTAGGAGAGGAGTTACAAGTTCCATCAAGGGAGAGATAAATCAAGCAAGGCGCTAAGCGGAAGATCCAGGTTGGTCCTCTTTTCTTCTCTCTTATCTATCATATATAAAGGAAATCACAAATTAGTTTGATTGTTTTTTTCTAAGATATCTACCCATCTGAGCGGGACTAGGAGATCAAAAAGACACTAGTTTTCCCGGAAAAAAAATGGCAACTCCATTGGGGAGCAAATAGTTTGTTTGTTTGTTATTGTTGTTTGATTTATAAACTATAGATAGAGCCTAAAGTTAGCCAGATAGTGTTCGAACTTCTCTTGCTATGCAATTGCAAAGTAGATGAATGTTGCTTCAGTTAATCTCCAAGTTGGTTTATGAACTGAACATTCAACTTACAAGCATCCTAAACACCCTTGTGGTAGCTCAATAACCTCTTAAGATCATACACCTATACTTTGTTTTTACTATCCATCATAGCTCAGCTTAAATCAATGAACTTAGCTGTAAATTTTGAGCAAAAACCCAACTCATTTTCACTCCCTGGCCCATCGCACTGTCTGTAACTGGTAGCCTATATGCATCGCACCTCCCCTGTGTTGCAGGTGAGATGCATCCCTGTTTCCCTGAAGGACAGGTGTGATGACTAAGTGATACTGTTTCTCTCTTTGAAATTTGGTTTTTCCTCCTTGTTTTCAGCTATATTCAGTAGTTTTGCTGCTCATGATTAGTATACCATTGCTAAAGCCTCTTTCGTTTACATTATTCATCCCACACTGATTAGGATCGGTAAATGTTTTCATGTATTTTTCCATCATTTACAGTCCTTCGTTTAAAGTAGCCTACATTGAACTGTCATTTTTTATGCAAAAGTGACGTAACTGTCGTTTTGAATAAAAAAGAAGAGTATCGTAAAGTCTTCCTCCTCTAAATAGTCAATTTTACTTTTTCCATTGTATTTTATTGGAATTGTTAATATTTAAAGTGTCAAAAGCAGTTTTCTGTTCAAAATCGAAAAGTGTCATTTTAGTCTTCCTTTCATTTTGAAAAGAAATTGTCGAATTGTCACTTTGAAGAAAATAGTTCAGATCTGTACTTAGTTTTTCCTTTTGGAATTCTCACATTAAGGAAACAAAAAACAAATACATGCATCTGCATTTGCATTTAGACTGTGTGTGAAAATGATTTAGGAAAAGTGCACTTAGTGTGTGCTCTTTTCTCTTTGTTGAAAGAATCGTTAACTTCTTTCCTTAGTAGCTAGGATTTTCATTGTTGAAAGAAAATAAACGACTGTTTATCATTTTAGATTGCATATTTAGGAATTTTACATCTACGTCATGTGGTGAACATTGAAAGGAAAACTTCTAAGAAAGATCAACCCTAAAATAAATCTCAATGAACATAACAATGCTTTGGAACCTAATGCAACACATATAGAGGTCTAGGCTAGAGACATGTTCCAACGTCGTAAAACCTGGTAACTATCGTTTTCATTGAAGGTTGGGTGATTCCTCCTCTTTGATACGACAAGTGCTAGTACGGACTTGTGCTTCTTGTACCATCGAGTATATATTGGGAAACCACAATAGGCTGATATCCTTTATCCATAGGAAGCCGTGTTTGTCGCTCTATCAATCGCAATGCACTGAACACAACATTTGGGAAGATTGACTGCCGTATATAAGTCCTAGGTAATTTCTCTTTAATTTACCACCAAGGTGTATTTTGCAGTTTTGTGATTGGTTTGGTAATCCCTTTGTCTAGATTTCCAGAGTAGCCACTTTCATTCCCTTTCAATTCCTTAAAAGAAAAGGTCCATCTGAGCACTTGTCACTTTAGGCTCATTAAAAATCAAAGGAGACTAGAGTCATATTTAGCTTTTACTCGACTCCTAAAAATTGAAAAAGCAAAGTTGTGTCAAAGCATCATTAAAATTTATTTAATTCGAAATAACATCCCTGCTCCTTCGTTGATCTTAGGTTGAGGTAATGGAGTCCACCAATCAAGGAACCCCTCTTGGGGTGAATCCTAGTCCTTTCTCTTCTTGGGGAGATATTGGTGCTCTGTATATGGCTACATTGTCCCTTCCGAGAATCACAGTTATCTTGTCGGTATGGCTATTCTCAACCTCTGTTGTTCAAAATATCATGAATCCTTAGCAATTGAATCAGCAACCAGATGATACTGAATTTGCCCCTTCCCCTTCTACTTCGTTTATTTCTCCCTCCCCTTCTTCCTCTTCACTTGGTGAAGCTAGTGATACTAAAAACCAAGTGGCTAAGAAGAAGAAGAGAGGAAAGGAGAAGAAGAAGAAGAAGTTAGCTAAGCAAGGGGGCAACCATGAATCATCTGGTGAAAATCCACACACCAAACTTTCCAAGCACAGATCTCCATGCCTAATTTGCAAGGGAGACCACCTTGATCGAGATTGTCCTTGCATTCCGCAGATCTTGAGAGAATGGTCTCCCCGTTCACACCATATTGTGTCATCAACCTCTGGTGACCATGTGGATAACACACCATCAACTAGTGAAAATGAAGTCAATGGACAAAAAGGAAAGGTCACATTTCCATGTAGGTTATGTGAAGGTGATCATGCTCTTCACCGTTGTACTTTTTTGGATGAAGCCAAAACTGTCTTGGATAACCATCTTGCTTCACCGTAGTGACTCCCACCTGGATACAAGAAACTCTTACCAAGTCCATCGCTATTGAAAACCTGACTGATGTAACTCAATCATCGGTCGAAATGCCTATAATTGAAAGTAAACCTTCTGAATCCATACTAGACCAAAGTCAACAAGTCAAGATGGCAGTCGACCTAGTCTTGCCTTTAGAAGATCCACCTTCAGATGATACAATTTCCAAGGAGAATGAGAACAATCCTGTCCAAATTCTTTTTGTTAATATAGATTCTGATGAACTTGGGGGCAATCCACCTGTTCCTTTACAACAGGAGGAAAATCCCCCAGTTCAACGGGTTCATCTAGCTGTTTATCCGATATTCCCTCCATGTAGTCTAGTCGTTTCCTTCAATTGGGATCAACTAGCGAGACCCCACCTTCCATCTAATGTACCATTCCGGATCATAGTACAAGTTTACAAAATGATCGTGTCTGGCACTATTGTAGATGAAGGGGCTTTAGTGAGTATCGTTTCCTCAACTTCCTGGAAAGTGCTTGGTTCACCATCACTTCTACCTCAGACACAAAATTTGTCACGCTTTAACAAAGGAACCAGTCGACCATTAGGGATCCTTCTGAAGTTGCCAATAACTATGAAAAGGGAAACTATTCAATTGAACATGATGGTAGTCTAAGGGCCATTAGATTAAAATCTACTCCTTGGGCATGACTATGTTTATAGCATGGAAGCTATTGTTTCCACACTTTTTCAAGTGATGTGTTTCCCGCATGAAGGAAAAATGGTACAACTTATCGACCAGCTTTCATTTCCCAGTTCAAATATAGCTACAAGTCAAACATCATCCCTGAATGGTCTCTTTGTGTCAAGAATGTCTCTTCAACCTTCATTTCAACCACCTAATTATCGCGAGTAATCCGGTGAATGTAATGAAGCTTAGGCGGCATGCACCCTCGTCTGCTTGCCAAGCCCCCAAAGGTGAAATTGTGGATTTTGAGCCTAAAACCTTTCCCCGAAATAAAATTGTGCATTAAAAATCCATAATAATCGATTCGAAAACAACTTGAAACCATGTGATAAACGAATTAAAAATCCATAATAATCAATTCAAAAACAACTTGAAACCATGTGATAAACGATTCTTGTTTGGTGCCCACTTTGGAATTCGGAATACACACCCTTTATGCTTATCTTCTATTTGGAATTTGGAAAACCAAACTTTTTACATTTTATCTTCGGATTAAGAGTTTTTAATACTATATTTCATGGATAACTGAAATCATTATCAGTCAAACAACCCATGAAACGCCATTCTTCCCGAGATTAATGAACGAGATTAATGAACGCCGCGATTGATTAATTAAACGATATTTGACTTTGACCTCCAGCATTGCCCTTTGCTTCGCCTCATTTTCTTCCTTTATTTATTTATTCACGTCCACGACAACTGCCAACATTCGTCTTCTAGGTTGTAAGGGTTGGGAGAGATATAAGAATAGGAGACCTGCGGCTGACTTGTCACACAGTTTCGCTGAACTGTGTATGTTCAACAGTTCGGTATCATCTTACTCCGTTTGCGGCAGGAAATCGTCAATGGCTCCCACTGACAGAGATAGCAGCAAGAGGGTGGTGGACGCGGATGTGAATGGTATGAAGGAAGTGAATTACAGAGCCATGAGAAAGAGACCCTCGGGGGTAAATACGGGGTTGAAATCAAAGATCCTGCCATTAAGAGACGTAGGTGGCTAGGTACCTTCCCCACAGCTGAGGAAGCGGCGAGAGCATATGACAACGCCACCATAAATTTGAAAGGAGCCAGAGCAAAGGCCAACTTCCCAAGTCCCTCACTTCCTCTCGACACCATCCACATCAACAGATGCAGCTCCGCAGCCACTACGAGAGTCGCTAGCCCTCCGCTTCCCTGCACCACCAGAAATTTGAAAGGATCCAGAGCACAGACCAACTTCCCACCTCCCTCGCTTCCTCTCGACAATGCCCACATCAATAGATGCAGCCCCACAGCCACTACGAGACTCGCTACCCCTCCGCCTCCCTCTCCCTCTCCCTCTCCCCCTCCCTCTCCGCCTGCTAATCACTACAACAACAAGAATGGGTTGTTTGCCAGTATTTATGAACAAATAAAGCCATCGATGAACATTTATATGAATGAGGTATTGGGAGTACAGAGAGTTAGCGATCATAGGATGAGTATGTCAACTAGAGGTATTGGTATTCCCACTATCATTCCCACCAATCTTATAGACTTTTCTACCGTTATACAGCAACAACAGCAACAGCTGCAGCCTATGGTGATGCAACAACAACAACATCCGATAGTGATTCCCTTTTGGGGACAAATTTCCACGCCTCACATGATAAATAAACCAAATGACAATGAGTGGGTGAGAACAGGTTTAACGAATAATATACTTCCTACACCCAACTCAGAGACTAGTACTTGTGATTCGTCTTCCTCTACCGCAGTGTCAAGCACACAAGTCTCCCCTTCTGATCCTTCAACAATGGAAAGAGCCACTCCGAGGACAGGCACTCAAGTCTCCCCTCTTGATCCTTCAACAATGGAAAGAGCGACTCCGATGACAGGCACTCAAGTCTCCACTATTGATCCTTCAACAATGGAAAGAGAAACTCCCAGGACGTTTGATTTGAACCTTTCAGAAGGAGAGCAAGAAGAGCATTCACAATCTCTGCTTCTCTCTCTTGCATTAGATTTTCACTGAAATTCCTCGTGAACATGAAGATTGATTGATAAGGTTCAGATGAGGTTGAGTTTTGTTCTTCTATTTGGATTTTGTTACATCTCACTCTATCCTGGGCATGTGTTTTAGATTTTAAGTGAAACTTGTTTTTAGGTATATTTATTCATTCATTACAGCTCATGTGTTTTAGATTTTAAGTGGAACTTGTTTTGGGTATATTTATTCATTCATTAATGTTATATAGATTGAGGGACTATGCCCTCCTAATGTATACAGCAAGAGGAACCTACTTCTCCGTATATTCATTCAAGAAGAATTTTTAAGTGGAACTTGTTCTTGATATATTTATTCATTCACCTACTTCTCGGTATATTCATTCAAGAAGAAATTTTAAGTGGAACTTGCTTTTGGGTATAGTTATTCATTCATTAGGGCTCATGTGTTTTAGATTTTAAGTGGAACTTATTTTTGGGTATATTTATTCATTCATTACGTTATATAGATTGAGGGACTACTCCCTCCTAATGTATACAGTAAGAGGAACCTACTTCTCTTACTTGGGTATATTCATTCAACCTTCTTCTTGGTAGCAAAGCTTACCCATTTATTCATGCTTTCTCGAATTAAATGAATAGCTTGCACAGATTTAAATGTAATTGGAAATTCTAAACCTCAATGAGTAGCTTGTTGTAAGCAAATTATCTTTATAGATTTTTTTAAAAATGAATATGTTTCTTGTTATTAGTGTTTATACATTTATTTAAGTTAATTTCTTAATTTTTATTTTGTTTTTTGTTTAAAAATTTTTATTTATTTATTTAAATTATTTTTAAAAAATAACTCAATCTATACTTAGTTTTCCTAATTAATAAAAATATTTAACATTTTTTCCTATAACAATATTTACTAGTTTATTTAAATTTTCCCCAAACACAATGAATATCTTATGGAGATTTATTATGCAATACTCAATGACTAACTTGTGCGGATTTATTATCCTGAGAAAAATGATCATTAATTTTTGTTTAGTACTTTCACTCGCTCAATCTTAATCTTAAATTTTTGAACTTACTAAGCGATTGGAATAATGAATTTTTGCCAAGTCAAATAGGCTTTTTCCTTCCCATATATACATTATCGTTTCTCATGATTTAGATTTTTCCAAAAAGAATGTTGAGTGAATATATCCAAGTAAGAGAAGTAGGTTCCTCTTACTGTATACATTAGGAGGGGGTAGTCCCTCAATCTATATAACGTAATGAATGAATAAATATACCCAAAAATAAGTTCCACTTAAAATCTAAAACACATGAGCCCTAATGAATAACTATACCCAAAAACAAGTTCCACTTAAAATTTCTTCTTGAATGAATATACGGAGAAGTAGGTGAATGAATAAATATATCAAAAACAAGTTCCACTTAAAATTTCTTCTTGAATGAATATACGGAGAAGTAGGTTCCTCTTACTGTATACATTAGGAGGGCATAGTCCCTCAATCTATATAACATTAATGAATGAATAAATATACCCAAAACAAGTTCCACTTAAAATCTAAAATACATGAGCTGTAATGAATGAATAAATATACCTAAAAACAAATTTCACTTAAAATCTAAAACACATGCCGAGAATAGAGTGAGAAGTAACAAAATCCAAAAAGAAGAACAAAACTCAACCTCATCTGAACCTTATCAATCAATCTTCATGTTCACGAGGAAGTTCAGTGAAAATCTAATGCAAGAGAGAGAACCAGAGAGGGTGAATGCTATTCTTGCTCTCCTTCTGAAAGGTTCAAATCAAACGTCCTGGGAGTTGCTCTTTCCATTGTTGAAGGATCAATAGTGGAGACTTGAGTTCCTGTCATCGAAGTCACTCTTTCCATTGTTGAAGGATCAAGAGGGGAGACTTGAGTGCCTGTCCTCGGAATGGCTCTTTCCATTGTTGAAGGATCAGAAGGGGAGACTTGTATGCTTGACACTGCTATAGAGGATGACGAATCACAAGTACTAGTCTCTGAGTTGGGTGTAGGAAGTATATTATTCGTTACACTTGTTCTCACCCACTCATTGTCATTTGGTTTATTTATCATGTGAGGCGTGGCAATTTGTCCCCAAAATGGAATCACTATCGGATGTTGTTGTTGCTGCATCACCATAGGGTGTAGCTGTTTCTGTTGTTGCTGTATAACGGTAGAAAAGTCTATAAGATTGGTGGGAATGATAGTGGGAATACCAATACCTCTAGTTGACATACTCATCCTATGATCGCTAACTCTCTGTACTCCCAATACCTCATTCATATAAATGTTCATCGAGGGCTTTATTTGTTCAGAAATACTGGCAAACAACCCATTCTTGTTGTTGTAGTGATTAGCAGGCGGAGAGGGAGAGGGAGGGGGAGAGGGAGAGGGAGAGGGAGGCGGAGGGGTAGCGAGTCTTGTAGTGGCTGCGGGGCTTAATCTGTTCATGTGGGCAGTGTCAAGAGGAAGCGAGGGAGGTGGGAAGGTTGTCTTTGCTCTGGCTCCTTTCAAATTTCTGGCGGTGCAGGGAGGCGGAGGGATAGCGACTCTCGTAGTGGCTGCGGAGCTACATATGTTGATGTGGATGGTGTCGAGAGGAAGCGAGGGACGTGGGAAGTTGGTCTTTGCTCTGGCTCCTTTCAAATTTATGGCGGCGTTGTCATATGCTCTCGCCTCTTCCTCGGCTGTGGGGAAGGTACCTAGCCACCTGCGTCTCTTAATGGCAGGATTTGTGATTTCAGCCCCGTATTTACCCGAGGGTCTCTCTCTCACGCCTCTGTAATTCACTTCCTTCATACAATTCACATCCGCGTCCACCACCCTCTTGCTGCTATCTCTGTCAGTGGGAGCCATTGATGATTTCCTGCCGCAAACGGAGTAAGATGATACCGAACCGTTGAACAGACACTGTCACGCCCCCAATCTTATTTTCTTCTAATTGGGCGGGTGCGACACCACCGTGCACGTTCTTTGTTCAATAATCGTGCATATGGACTATGCCTTTCACATAACTGTACTTAGTTTATTATTATGAACCAAGTAAAACTGTTTATCTTTACACTTAATACATTCATTAAAAGATATGCAATTAAACCGAAAACATGACAATTGCATGCAAGTGTAGAGGGAGGGGCAACTCCCGGTAAAGTCTACCCACAATATATTATATCAGATTCTTCAATAATATAATGCAAGTGTGCCTGGCATAAACCAAAGGCCAACACTTAGAATTTGTTTACAACATAGGCGTAGAACATCCTTTTACATATGCTAACTCCTCATGGTAGGAGGGCACTCAACCGAGACGAAAGACCTCCTCCTTAAGCCCTGCATAAATCTGCTCCACGAACCCTATTCATACACGGCCTCCTTGCCAAGCTTCGACCGAGACAACCTGCGACATTTCTCGATGGAGTCGTGTGGTAATGAGTCTGACTTTGTTGTATGTTTTATTGTACATAACATTAATGGACTGATCCTTAGAGAAAGTGAAGCATGACAGTGCCTTTTTGTTGTTGCATCCTGATCATGAGTTCGATTTGTGGCTTCTCTTGATAATGAGAATGCACCACTCTTATGGGATTAGAAAAGGGCTAGAGCACAATTCAAGTGATGGTGGTATTACCCCACAACATATGCTTCATATACTATCAAAGGAACTTTCTTGCTTTTGATTCTTGCAAACATAGGAGCTGTGGTAAATGTGTGGAATGTAATAATTGTTTTACAGAGTTTGACCCCAAATGCATGGAGTGTCTTTAAGATACTTATTGATTATCAACTTGTCCATGTTGAGGAACAAGTATTTCTTGTTCAACGCTTATATATCTTATGCACAAAGAGATTTTTTACTTATTTTTGTGAAATAAAGGAAGGGTTTTACTTTAACAATAGTATTTTTTGGCCACTTTTATGAATACTATATTCTTACAAGAAACTTAGGAGAGAACATGTACAATTTCAAATAAAAGGAACTAATGATTATACTATAACTCAAGTTAAGGATGTTGTGAAAAGCACACTTGAAAATAGATATATTTTTCAGGTTGCTACAAGCCAACATCTCAAACACACATTCAAGAAGACTATTCAAGGGGTTTAAAGTCTTTGTTGATTCCAGACTGTTTGTACTCAAGACTGGAAGAAAATCTGAATTATTGGTTTAAATCATCATACATTTCTCATGCATACCATGTTTTCCTACAAAGTGTTCTCTCAATATTATTCTTTCTTTGATAATATTCTCACAACAATATTTTTCACCACTTTTATAATGTTTATATGTCATATAGAGCATCAGTCACTTTAGAGCAGTATTCACTCAATATGGAGGAGCTCTAATAAGCCATCTAGAGTGGCATTCAGTCAATGATGTTGAACAATACGTTGTAGGTTTCAAATAATTAAAGAAACGATGACAGCTACAGTGAGGACTCTTTTATAGGCTACACGACATCTATAACCCCTTGCCATTGATGTCAAAGGTGGGGGGGGGGGTAGGCAAAGGTTATGGGAAATAATGAGAAATACGTTTGAGGAGAAAAGGTGTTATATACATATTTGGGCACTGCAACCCCAATCATATATGTTGATAAACCAAGGGCTCTTTAACCCCTAAAAGTTTTGTTTCATATCCTAAAGGATCATGGTCAACTGATTACATCATTTCCCAGAAGTTCCACCTGAAAAACCACTCAGAACTGGCCAAAATTGGACCATACTGACTGCTCCTTGGTTAAGGTGTGATGCATACTGACTCCTACACTAGCTAGGTGTGATGCACACTGAAGAAGCCTTCTGTGGGGTGCGATGAGTGAGAATGGACAAATGTCTGACGCAGTTTGCGAAGTGGATGCTCATGGAATCTTCTAGAAACTTCCTCTATGACACTTGCCTATCTGATTTTACCCAGGGATGAGTAAGGGATCCAAGAAATCTCCAAGTGGAACTAAGAACTACAACTGTAATGACACTAATAAAAAACCTGGAGCTGACTCACACCTCTGCAAATATCTATAAATGGATCCCTCATCTAAGAGATCTAGAGGCTGGAATTTTGTAATTTGTAAAAAAGTGCTATTAGTTTGTCTTTCAAAAAGAGCATTGTATTGTTGGATGATCTTCCTTTTCATGAGGTGAAGAGGGCTTTGATGCTGGGAGGATGATGCTGGATCAGATAGCTAGATTGTAATCCTCCCTTCTACTATTAATAAAGTTCTTTGAGTTTCCTCCATACAATCGTGTATTTGTGAATCTTGTTATTTGTGAATGGAATTGTATGGTCAATTTATTTATGATTATGCATTGTTTATGATATTATAGATCGAGATGATTTGATGGTGTTTTGTCACTTTGTCTCTATAGGTATTCTCTAAAGTGGGACAAGTAGGAGAGGAGTTGCAAGTTCCATCAAGGGAGAGAGAAATCAAACAAGGCGCCAAGCGAAAGATCCAGGTTGGTCCTCTTTTCTTCTCTCTTATCTATCATATATAAAGGAAATCACAAATTAGTTTGATTGTTTTTTTCTAAGATATCTACCCATCTTAGCGGGACTAGCAGATCAAAAGGACACTAGTTTTCCCGGAGAAAAATGGCAACTCCATTGGGGAGAAAATAGTTTGTTTGTTTGTTATTGTTGTTTGATTTATAAACTATAGATAGAGCCTAAAGTTAGCCAGATAGTGTTCGAACTTCTCTTGCTATGCAATTGCAAAGTAGATGAATGTTGCTTCAGTTAATCTCCAAGTTGGTTTATGAACTGAACATTTGACTTACAAGCATCCTAAACACCCTTGTGGTAGCTCAATAACCTTTTAAGATCATACACCTGTACTTTGTTTGTACTATCCATCATAGCTCAGCTTAAATCAATGAACTTAGCTGTAAATTTTGAGCAAAAACCCAACTCAGTTTCACTCCCAGGCCCATCGCACTGTCTGTAACTGGTAGTCTGTATGCATCGCACCTCCCGTGTGTTGCAGGTGAGATGCATCCCTGTTTCCCTGAGGGACAGGTGTGATGACTAAGTGATATTGTTTCTCTCTTTGAAATTTGGTTTTTCCTCCTTGTTTTCAGCTATATTCAGTAATTTTGCTGCTCATGATCAGTATACCATTGCTAAAGCCTCTTTCGTTTACATTATTCAGCCTACACTGATTAGGATCGGTAAATTTTTTCATGTATTTTTCCACCATTTACAGTCCTTCGTTTAAAGTAGCCTACATTGAACTGTCATTTTTTATGCAAAAGTGACGTAACTGTCGTTTTGAATAAAAAATAAGAGTATCGTAAAGTCTTCCTCCTCTAAATAGTCAATTTTACTTTTTCCATTGTATTTGATTGGAATTGTTAATATTTAAAGTGTCAAAAGCAGTTTTCTATTCAAAATCGAAAAGTGTCGTTTTAGTCTTCCTTCCATTTTGAAAAGAAATTGTCGAATTGTCGCTTTGAAGAAAATAGTTCAGATATGTACTTAGTTTTTCCTTTTGGAATTCTCACATTAAGGAAACAAAAAACAAATACATGCATCTGCATTTGCATTTAGTCTGTGTGTGAAAATGATTTAGGAAAAGTGCACTTAGTGTGTGCTCTTTGCTCTTTGTTGAAAGAATCGTTAACTTATTTCCTTAGTAGCTAGGATTTTCATTGTTGAAAGAAAATAAACGACTGTTTATCATTTTAGATTGCATATTTAGGAATTTTACATCTACGTCATGTGGTGAACCTTGAAAGGAAAATTTCTAAGAAAGATCAACCCTAAAATAAATCTCAATGAACATAACAATGCTTTGGAACCTAATGCAACACATCTAGAGGTCTAGGCTAGAGACATGTTCCAATGTCGTAAAACCTGGTAACTATCGTTTTCATCGAAGGTTGGGTGATTCCTCCTCTTTGATACGAAAAGTGCTAGTACGGACTTGTGCTTCTTGTACCATCGAGTATATATTGGGAAACCACAATAGGCTGATATCCTTTATCCATAGGAAGTCGTGTTTGTCGCTCTATCGATCGCAATGCACTGAACACAACATTTGGGAAGATTGGCTGCCGTATATAAGTCCTAGGTAATTTCTCTTTAATATACCACCAAGGTGTATTTTTCAGTTTTGTGATTGGTTTGGTAATCCCTTCGTCTAGATTTCCAGAGTAGTCACTTTCATTCCATTTCAATTCCTTAAAATAAAAGGTCCATCTCAGCACTTGTCACTTTAGGCTCATTAAAAATCGAAGGCGACTAGAGTCATATTTAGCTTTTACTCGACTCCTAAAAATTGAAAAAGCAAAGTTGTGTCAAAGCATCATTAAAATTTATTTAATTCGGAATAACATCCCTGCTCCTTCGTTGATCTTAGGTTGAGGTAATGGAGTCCACCAATCAAGGAACCCCTCTTGGGGGGAATCCTAGTCCTTTCTCTTCTTGGGGAGATATTGGTGCTCTGTATATGGCTACATTGTCCCTTCCGAGAATCACAGTTAGCTTGTTGGTATGGCTATTCTCAACCTCTGTTGTTCAAAATATCATGAATCCTTAGCAATTGAATCAACAACCAGATGATACTGAAGTTGCCCCTTCCCCTTCTACTTTGTTTATTTCTCCCTCCCCTTCTTCCTCTTCGCTTGGTGAAACTAGTGATACTAAAAACCAAGTGGCTAAGAAGAAGAAGAGAGGAAAGGAGAAGAAGAAGAAGAAGTTAGCTAAGCAAGGGGGCAAACATGAATCATCTGGTGAAAATCCACACACAAAACCTTCCAAGCACAGATCTCCATGCATAATTTGCAAGGGAGACCACCCTCATCGAGATTGTCCTTGCATTCCGCAGATCTTGAGAGAATGGTCTCCCCGTTCACACCATATTGTGTCATCAACCTCTGGTGACCATGTGGATAACACACCATAAACTAGTGAAAATGAAGTCAATGGAAAAAAAGGAAAGGTCAGATTTCCATGTAGGTTATGTGAAGGTGATCATGCTCTTCACCGTTGTACTTTTTTGGATGAAGCCAAAACTGTCTTGGATAACCATCTTGCTTCACCGTAGTGACTCCCACCTGGATACAAGAAACTCTTACCAAGTCCATCGCTATTGAAAACCTGACTGATGTAACTCAATCATCGGTCGAAATGCCTATAATTGAAAGTAAACCTTCTGAATCCATACTAGACCAAAGTCAACAAGTCAAGATGGCAGTCGACCTAGTCTTGCCTTTAGAAGATCCACCTTCAGATGATACAATTTCCAAGGAGAATGAGAACAATCCTGTCCAAATTCTTTTTGTTAATATAGATTCTGATGAGCTTGGGGGCAATCCACCTGTTCCTTTACAACAGGAGGAGAATCCCCCAGTTCAAGGGGTTCATCTAGCTGTTTATCCGATATCCCCTCCATGTAGTCTAGTCGTTTCCTTCAATTGGGATCAACTAGCGAGACCCCACCTTCCATCTAATGTACCATTCCGGATCATAGTACAAGTTTAAAAAATGATCGTGTCTGGCGCTATTGTAGATGAAGGGGCTTTAGTGAGTATCGTTTCCTCAACTTCCTGGAAAGTGCTTGGTTCACCATCACTTCTACCTCAGACACAAAATTTGTCACGCTTTAACAAAGGAACCAGTCGACCATTAGGGATCCTTCCGAAGTTGCCAATAACTATGAAAAGGGAAACTATTCACTTGAACATGATGGTAGTCTAAGGGCCATTAGATTAAAATCTACTCCTTGGGCATGACTATGTTTATAGCATGGAAGCTATTGTTTCCACACTTTTTCGAGTGATGTGTTTCTCACATGAAGGAAAAATGGTACAGCTTATCGACCAGCTTTCATTTCCCAGTTCAAATATAGCTACAAGTCAAACATCATCCCTGAATGGTCTCTTTGTGTCAAGAATGTCTCTTCAACCTTCATTTCATCCACCTAATTATCGCGAGTAATCCGGTGAATGTAATGAAGCTTAGGCGGCATGCACCCTGGTCTGCTTGCCAAGCCCCCAAAGGCGAACCTAAAACCTTCTCTCGATATAAAATTGTGGATTTTGAGCCTAAAACCTTTCCCCGAAATAAAATTGTGCATTAAAAATCCATAATAATCGATTTGAAAACAACTTGAAGCCATGTGATAAACGAATTAAAAATCCATAATAATCAATTCGAAAACAACTTGAAACCATGTGATAAACGATTCTTGTTTGGTGCCCACTTTGGAATTCGGAATACACACCCTCTATGCTTATCTTCTATTTGGAATTTGGAAAACCAAACTTTTTACATTTTATCTTCGGATTAAGAGTTTTTAATACTATATTTCATGGATAACTGAAATCTTTAACAGTCAAACAACCCATGAAACGCCATTCTTCTTGAGATTAATGAACGAGATTAATGAACGTCGCGATTGATTAATTAAACGATATTTGACTTTGACCTCCAGCATTGCCCTTTGCTTCACCTCATTTTCTTCCTTTATTTATTTATTCACGTCCACGACAACTGCCAACATTCGTCTTCTGGGTTGTAAGGGTTGGGAGAGATATAAGAATAGGAGACCTGCGGCTGACTAGTCACACAGTTTCGCCGAACTATGTCTGTTCAACGGTTCGGTATCATCTTACTCCGTTTGTGGCAGGAAATCATCAATGGCTCCCACTGACAGAGATAGCAGCAAGAGGGTGGTGGACGCGGATGTGAATGGTATGAAGGAAGTGAATTACAGAGGCGTGAGAAAGAGACCCTCGGGGGTAAATACGGGGTTGAAATCAAAGATCCTGCCATTAAGAGACGCAAGTGGCTAGGTACCTTCCCCACAGCCGAGGAAGCGGCGAGAGCATATGACAACGCCGCCATAAATTTGAAAGGAGCCAGAGCAAAGACCAACTTCCCACATCCCTCACCTCCTCTCGACATCGTCCACATCAACAGATGCAGCTCCGCAGCCACTACGAGAGTCGCTACCCCTCCGCCTCCCTGCACCGCCAGAAATTTGAAAGGAGCCAGAGCAAAGACCAACTTCCCACCTCCCTCGCTTCCTCTCGACACTGCCCACATCAATAGATGAAGCCCCGCAGCCACTACGAGACTCGCTACCCCTCTGCCTCCCTCTCCCTCTCCCTCTCCCCCTCCCTCTCCGCCTGCTAATCACTACAGCAACAAGAATGGGTTGTTTTCCAGTATTTCTGAACAAATAAAGCCCTCAACGAACATTTATATGAATGAGGTATTGGGAGTACAGAGAGTTAGCGATCATAGGATGAGTATGTCAACTAGAGGTATTGGTATTCCCACTATCATTCCCACCAATCTTATAGACTTTTCTACCGTTATACAGCAACAACAGCAACAGTTGCAACCTATGGTGATGCAACAACAACAGCATCCGATAGTGATTCCCTTTTGGGGACAAATTGCCACGCCTCACATGATAAATAAACCAAATGACAATGAGTGGGTGAGAACAGGTGTAACGAATAATATACTTCCTACACCCAACTCAGATACTAGTACTTGTGATTCGTCTTCCTCTACAGCAGTGTCAAGCACACAAGTCTCCCCTTCTGATCCTTCAACAATGGAAAGAGCCACTCCGAGGACAGGCACTCAAGTCTCCCCTCTTGATCCTTCAACAATGGAAAGTGTGACTCCGATGACAGGCACTCAAGTCTCCACTATTGATCCTTCAACAATGGAAAGAGAAACTCCCAGGACGTTTGATTTGAACCTTTCAGAAGGAGAGCAAGAAGAGCATTCACCATCTCTGGTTCTCTCTCTTGCATTAGATTTTCACTGATATTCCTCGTGAACATGAAGATTGATTGATAAGGTTCAGATGAGGTTGAGTTTTGTTCTTCTATTTGGATTTTGTTACATATCACTCTATTCTCGGCATGTGTTTTAGATTTTAAGTGAAATTTGTTTTTAGGTATATTTATTCATTCATTACAGCTCATGTGTTTTAGATTTTAAGTGGAACTTGTTTTGGGTATATTTATTCATTCATTAATGTTATATAGATTTGGGTATATATATTCATTCAAGAAGAATTTTTAAGTGGAACTTGTTCTTGATATATTTATTCATTCACCTACTTCTCGGTATATTCATTCAAGAAGAAATTTTAAGTGGAACTTGCTTTTGGGTATAGTTATTCATTAATTAGGGCTCATGTGTTTTAGATTTTAAGTGGAACTTAGTTTTGGGTATATTTATTCATTCATTACGTTATATAGATTGAGGGACTACTCCCTCCTAATGTATACAGTAAGAGGAACCTACTTCTCTTACTTGGGTATATTCATTCAACCTTCTTCTTGGTAGCAGAGCTTACCCATTTATTCATGCTTTCTCGAATTAAATGGATAGCTTGCACAGATTTAAATGTAATTGGAAATTCTAAACCTCAATGAGTAGCTTGTTGTAAGCAAATTATCTTTATAGATTTTTTTAAAAATGAATATGTTTCTTGTTATTAGTGTTTATACATTTATTTAAGTTAATTTCTTAATTTTTATTTTGTTTTTGTTTAAAAATTTTTATTTATTTATTTAAATTATTTTTAAAAAATAACTCAATCTATACTTAGTTTTCCTAATTAATAAAAATATTTAACATTTTTTCCTATAACAATATTTACTAGTTTATTTAAATTTTCCCCAAACACAATGAATATCTTATAGAGATTTATTATGCAATACTCAATGACTAACTTGTGCGGATTTATTGTCCTGAGAAAAATGATCATTAATTTTTGTTTAGTACTTTCACTCGCTCAATCTTAATATTAATTTTTTGAACTTACTAAGTGATTGGAATAATGAATTTTTGCCAAGTCAAATAGGCTTTTTCCTTCCCATATATACATTATCGTTTCTCATGATTTAGATTTTTCCAAAAAGAAGGTTGAATGAATATATCCATGTAAGAGAAGTAGGTTCCTCTTACTGTATACATTAGGAGGGGGTAGTCCCTCAATCTATATAACGTAATGAATGAATAAATATACCCAAAAATAAGTTCCACTTAAAATCTAAAACACATGAGCCCTAATGAATAACTATACCCAAAAACAAGTTCCACTTAAAATTTCTTCTTGAATGAATATACGGAGAAGTAGGTGAATGAATAAATATATCAAAAACAAGTTCCACTTAAAATTTCTTCTTGAATGAATATACGAAGAAGTAGGTTCCTCTTACTGTATACATTAGGAGGGCATAGTACCCCAATCTATATAACATTAATGAAAGAATAAATATACCCAAAACAAGTTCCACTTAAAATCTAAAACACATGAGCTGTAATGAATGAATAAATATACCTAAAAACAAATTTCACTTAAAATCTAAAACACATGCCGAGAATAGAGTGAGATGTAACAAAATCCAAAAAGAAGAACAAAACTCAACCTCATCTGAACCTTATCAATCAATCTTCATGTTCACGAGGAATTTCAGTGAAAATCTAATGCAAGAGAGAGAACCAGAGAGGGTGAATGCTCTTCTTGCTCTCCTTCTGAAAGGTTCAAATCAAACGTCCTGGGAGTTGCTCTTTCCATTGTTGAAGGATCAATAGTGGAGACTTGAGTTCCTATCATCGGAGTCGCTCTTTCCATTGTTGAAGGATCAATAGGGGAGACTTGAGTGCCTGTCCTCGGAATGGCTCTTTCCATTGTTGAAGGATCAGAAGGGGAGACTTGTATGCTTGACACTGCTGTAGAGGAAGACGAATCACAAGTACTAGTCTCTGAGTTGGGTGTAGGAAGTATATTATTCGTTACACCTGTTCTCACCCACTCATTGTCATTTGGTTTATTTATCATGTGAGGCATGGAAATTTGTCCCCAAAAGGGAATCACTATGGGATGTTGTTGTTGCTGCATCACCATAGGCTGCAGCTGTTTCCGTTGTTGCTGTATAACGGTATAAAAGTCTATAAGATTGGTGGGAATGATAGTGGGAATACCAATACCTCTAGTTGACATACTCATCCTATGATCGCTAACTCTCTGTACTCCCAATACCTCATTCATATAAATGTTCGTCGAGGGCTTTATTTGTTCAGAAATACTGGCAAACAACCCATTCTTGTTGTTGTAGTGATTAGCAGGTGGAGAGGGCGAGGGAGAGGGAGAGGGAGAGGGAGAGGGAGGCGGGGGGGTAGCGAGTCTTGTAGTGGCTGCGGGGCTGCATCTGTTGATGTGGGCAGTGTCGAGAGGAAGCGAGGGAGGTGGGAAGTTGGTATTTGCTCTGGCTCCTTTCAAATTTTTGGCGGTGCAAGGAGGTGGAGGGATAGCAACTCTCATAGTGGCTGTGGAGCTGCATCTGTTGATGTGGACAGTGTCGAAAGGAAGCGAGGGACGTGGGAAGTTGGTCTTTGCTCTGGCTCCTTTCAAATTTATGGCGGCGTTGTCATATGCTCTCACCGCTTCCTCGGCTGTGGGGAAGGTACCTAGCCACCTGCGTCTCTTAATGGCAGGATCTGTGATTTCAGCCCCGTATTTACCCGAGGGTCTCTTTCTCACGCCTCTGTAATTCACTTCCTTCATACCATTCACATCCGCGTCCACCACCCTCTTGCTGCTATCTCTGTCAGTGGGAGCCATTGATGATTTCCTACCGCAAACAGAGTAAGATGATACCGAACCGTTGAACAGACATTGTCACGCCCCCAATCTTATTTTTTTCTAATTGGGCGGGTGCGACACCACCGTGCACGTTCTTTGTTCAATAATTGTGCATATGGACTATGCCTTTCACATAACCGTACTTAGTTTATTATTATGAACCAAGTAAAACCGTTTATCTTTACACTTAATACATTCATTAACCGATATGCAATTAAACCGAAAACGTGACAATTGCACGCAAGTGTAGAGGGAGGGGCAACTCACGGTAAAGTCTACCCACAATATATTATATCAGATTCTTCAATAATACAATGCAAGTGTGCCTGGCGTAAACCCAAGGCCAACACTTAGAATTTGTTTACAACATAGGCATAGAACATCCTTTTACATATGCTAACTCCTCACGATAGGAGGGCACTCAACCGAGACGCAAGACCTCCTCCTTAAGCCCTGCATAAATCTGCTCCACGAACCCTGTTCATACACGGCCTCCTTGCCAAGTTTCGACCGAGACAACCTGCGCCCTTTCCTTATTCCTTAATGTGCATAAGGCATGCGCATTTATCCTTTAAATATTTGCGCACTTCTTGTCTTGTCCCAAGACTTGAGCGAAGATGCTTGATCTGCCAAATGAGCCTTTGCGTTCACTTATATATACGCATATTAGCCCAAGTGTGAGGGGTGTCGGTTCTTAAATCCGACCCCGTAAATTATGTTAAAACACCATGTGTTAACCATTTTGGTGAGTCGGCCTTTGCTAAGTGAAAATTCGCTCCACGCCAACGTATAACCTTTCGGCCTTCCTCTTTTTCGCACCAAGTGTCATTACCGAACGTCGCATTTCCTGCAGCCTTTCGTCACACGGTTGGGTTGCCCACCCGGGTCGCCCGTCCACCGTGTGCAATTGCTGTCGTTCGAACCGCCACGCCCGCTGTCGTTTGCACCCGCGCTGCCCGCTGTCGTTTGATCCGCGCGCTGTCGTTTGATCCGCGCTGCCCGCTGTCGTTCGAACCCGCGCTGCCCGCTGTCGTTTAATCCGCACCGCCCACTGTCGTTCAAACGCGCGCTCCACACCACTATGCCATTGTTGTGTTGTCGTTCGGGTTGCCCGCCCCTCGGGCGTGGGTCGCCCTCGGGTCGCCCGTCCATCGTGCGCGAGGCGCTCGTTTATTTTGCCAGCTCATTTTCCTGCAAACCATACCCGCACGCCAACTTGCCGGTGAACTGTCCACTATGCATGGGTCGTCCGCCGGGCGCCCGCCTGTTGTGCATGAGTCGCCCGCGGGTCGCCCGCCCGGTCGTTCATTTATCGCACCAGCTCGTTTGCCTGCACATCATGTCCGCATGCCAACTCGCCGGTGAACTATCCACTGCACATGGGTCGCCCCTCGGGGCGCCCGCCCGGGTCGCTTGCCCGTCGTGCACGGGTCGCCTGCCCGTCGTGCACGGGTCGCCCGCACCCAACAATACTCTGTGTGACTGCGCCCAATGTTTGCCCATCGTGCACGGGTCGCCCGCCTGTCGTGCGGGGAACCCGCTCAGCGTCGTCCACGCCCACCCGGTCGTGCCCACTACTCAACCGTCGTGTGAAGGAGCGTTTGCCCATCGTGCGGGGCGCCCGCCCACCGTCGTGCACCTGCCCGATTTGCCAGGGCGTTACACTCTCCTCCACCCGAAGACGTTGTCGTCCCGACAACACACCATCCTGGTAGCTCCCCACCAAGATTGTCATCAACCATGATGTAGACCCCTCCATATAAGGCAATATCTCTGCAACATATATAAGGCTCTTTCCCCATCAGGTCACCCTCTCCATATGCAAACTGCCCATGTGTACCATCAAGTGTTACACATCCATCTTCACAATCCCATGCTAAGGTCCATGGAAACCCCATCTTTCTGCCGCATGTCAGGATCATCATACCTGCTCAACCATGTTGAGGGCTCACTTCCTTGAGCAGCCAACAATGAGCCCCGTCCTCTATGTCATCTAAGAAGATGTGAAGGGAGATGAGCCGGGAGGCTCTCCCTTACTAAAGTTCGATCCATCTGTCTGGATCCTCAACCTCCATCCGTTGTAGATATGCTCCCCGATCTTCCTTCTGGATGTTCGGCTTCACATATACCTCGTCCTCATCATCATCATCCTCTACTATCTCTAGCTTTCTTGATAAGTCCAAGATGCTATCTGAAAGTGACCAGATGACCAATGCCTGTTCCGCAAGCTTTGCCTCAACAATAGACAACCGCTTGTTCGCCTTTTCCTTATCATCCATCTGCATACCTCCTAATTTATGATCAAGTTTTGTTACACCAATGGTTGGAACACCAACAGGCACATCCTCCTTTCCATCATAAATGAAGAGTTTCCTCAGATGTGGTACCACCATAGCCTCAAACTGTTTCATGAATTCCATCCCCAATACGGCCTCATAGTCGTCAATCCGCACTATGGTGAACTCCACTTTTCCGGCCCATTCACCAAGTGTGGTGTCTACCTTTTCGGCTATACCAAGGATCGTCATAGGAGGAGAATTTACGGTCTTCATCTATGCCTTCACCGGCACAAATTTCAATCCAAGTCTCCTTGCGGTATCTTCACTCATGAAGTTGTGTGAAGCCCCACTATCGACCATAGTGAGTACCTCGGCCTCACCAATCTTCATCTGAACATAGTCCAGCCTGTTCCTTTCCGGATCCCTCCTAGAGGTCACTTCCGTAGTAGCAGAGGCTCCGAGGATCTCCATCATCCCTACAGAAGCGTTGTCATCTTCATCTGCTTGTGCAGCAGCGGCCACCTTTGGTTTAGAGGGGCAATTCTTAACCAAATGTGGTCCTGCACATAGCCAGCATTTCAAAGGCTTCTTCGCTTTTGGATTATCATCCGACTTCGAAGCATCCTCCTTCTTCTTTTCTTTTGGTTTATCGGACTTCTTTTTCTCATTAGAAGTCTCATCGTAGTGATCCACTAATCTGTCGACCACAGCGAAGGCCTCTTCAAGCATTCTAATTTCCTGTCTCTTCACCTCATTACAAGCCCAAGGCTTCAACCCAATAATAAAATTGAAAACTTTGTCCCTCTCGGCCATGTCGGGAAGTTCCAGTGCTGCGCTTGAAAACTCTCGCTGATATGCTTGTAAGCTTCTGGTTTGTTTGATGAACTTGATTTTTTTCCTTGCTTCCCATGTTTCATCTTGAGGACTGAAATGGGACTGCAAGGCTTTCTTCATGTCCTCCCACGAAGTGACGTCATCAGCATTACCATTGATAATCTGATCCATCCTCCTTCGCCACCACATCTTGGCATCATTTGTCAGGAACTGAGTGGCCACCTTAACTTGTGCCTCCCCTTCAGGTAGGCCTAACCATTCTAGGTACTGCTCCATGTCCCATAGGAAGTTGCCAAGAACCTTTGCGCTCCTTGTACCGTCATAAGACTCCGTCTCCTTGACCTTTACATGAGGCACTCCTCCACCTGAGTTGTACCTCACGGCCCTTTTTAATACCGCAATCTCGTCTTTGGCTTCATCAAGAGCTTTGCTTGTTTTGTCAAGAGTTCCTTTCAAGTTCATGATCTCTGCAAGACCCCGATCCCTTGATTCTTCGACCTCTTTGACCCTTCCTTCAAGTTGTGTACACAAGAAATCAATGTACTCATATTGTGTCTTGAGCTCATCACGCTGCGTACGGAGTTCTTCAAGTTCTTCCTTGACCTTTGAGATGGTCTCTCGCTCCTTAGTAAGTGAGTCTACCTCTTGGTTCCAAGAGTTCTCCAAAGTCTCCATCCTCCCAATTACCTTTTCCATGAACTCAAGAGTAGTATCTCTCACTGCATCCTTCATCGCATGACTTGACCCAGCTTGAGAGTTAGCCGCCATCTTCTTGCTTTTCTGCGACCTAGTGTCAACCATTCACCGTCTTCCCCAAGTCACCTGCAAGAATCTTGTCGACCGTCACGAGCAACCCTGCTTTGATACCACCTGTCATGCCCCCAATCTTTTTTTTTTCTAATTGGGCGGGTGCGACACCACCGTGCACGTTCTTTGTTTAATAATCGTGCATATGGACTACACCTTTCACATAACTGTACTTAGTTTATTATTATGAACCAAGTAAAACTGTTTATCTTTACACTTAATACATTCATTAACCGATATGCAATTAAACCAAAAACATGACAATTGCACGCAAGTGTAGAGGGAGGGGAAACTCCCGGTAAAGTCTGCCCACAATATATTATATCAGATTCTTCAATAATACAATGCAAGTGTGCCTGGCGTAAACCCAAGGCCAACACTTAGAATTTGTTTACAACATAGGCGTAGAACAACCTTTTACATATGCTAACTCCTCACGGTAGGAGGGCGCTCAACCGAGACGCAAGACCTCCTCCTTAAGCCCTGCATAAATCTGCTCCACGAACCCTGTTCATACACGGCCTCCTTGCTAAGTTTCGACCGAGACAACCTGCACCCTTTCCTTATTCCTTAATGTCCATAAGGCATGCGCATTTCTCCTTTAAAGATTTATGCACTTCTTGTCTTGTCCCAAGACTTGAGCGAAGATTTTTGATCTGCCAAATGAGCCTTTGCGTTCACTTATATATACGCATATTAGCCCAAGTGTGAGGGGTGTCGGTTCTTAAAGCCAACCCCGTAAATTATGTTGAAACGCCATGTGTTAACCTTTTTGGTGAGTCGGCCTTTGCTATGTGCAAAGCCGCTCCACGCCAAGGTATAACCTTTTCGCCTTCCTCTTTTTCGCACCAAGTGTCATTGCCGAACGTATCATTTCCTGCAGCCTTTCGTCACACGGTTGGGTTGCCCACCCGGGTCGCCCATCCACCGTGCGCAATTGCTGTCGTTCGAACCGCGCCGCCCGCTGTCGTTTGCACCCACGCTGCACGCTGTCGTTTGATCCGCGCTGCCCGTTGTCGTTCGAACCCGTGCTGCCCGCTGTCGTTCGAACCCGCGCTGCCTGTTGTCGTTTGATCTGCGCCGCCCGCTGTCGTTCGAACCCGCGCTCCACACCACTATGCCATCGTCGTGCTGTCGTTCGGGTCGCCTGCCCCTCGGGCGTGGGTCGCCCTCGGGTCGCCCGCCCATCGTGCGCGGGGCGCTCGTTTATTTTTCCAGCTCGTTTGCCTGCACACCATACCTGCACGCCAACTCGCCGGTGAACTGTCCACTGTGCACGGGTCGTCCGCCGGGTGCCCGCCCGTTGTGCACGGGTCGCCCGCGGGTCGCCCGCCCGGTCGTTCATTTATCGCACCAGCTCATTTTCCTGCACATCATGTCCGCATGCCAACTCGCCGATGAACTATCCACTGCGCATGGGTCGCCCGCCGGGGCACCCGCCCATCGGTTATGGGTCGCCTGCCCGTCGTGCACGGGTCGCCCGCCTGTCGTGCACGGGTCGCCCGCACCCAACAATACTCCGTGTGACTGCGCCCGATGTTTTCCCATCGTGCATGGGTCGCCCGCTCGTCATGCGGGGCGCCCGCCCACCGTCGTGCACGCCTGCCCGGCTCGTGCCCACTTCTCAACCGTGGTGCGAAGGAGCATTTGCCCATCATGCAGGGTGCCCACCCGTCATGCGGGGCGCCCGCCCACCGTCGTGCACCTGCCCGATTTGCCAAGGCGTTACAAACACAGTTCAGCGAAACTGTGTCACAAGTCAGCCGTAGGTCTCCTATTCTTATATCTCTCCCAACCCTTGCAACCCAGAAGACGAATGTTGGCAGTTGTCGTGGACGTGAATAAATAAATAAAGGAAGAAAATGAGGCGAAGCAAAGGGCAATGCTTGAGGTCAAAGTCAAATATCGTTTAATTAATCAATTGCGGCGTTCATTAATCTCGGGAAGAATGGCGTTTCATGGGTTGTTTGAGTGATAAAGATTTCAGTTATCCATGAAATATAGTATTAAAAACTCTTAATCCGAAGATAAAATGTAAAAAGTTTGGTTTTCCAAATTCCAAATAGAAGATAAGCATAAAGGGTGTGTATTCCGAATTCCAAAGTGGTCACCAAACAAGAATTCGTTTATCACATGGTTTCAAGTTGTTTTCGAATTGATTATTATGGATTTTTAATTCGTTTAGCACATGGTTTCAAGTTGTTTTCGAATCGATTATTATGGATTTTTAATGCACAATTTTATTTGGGGAAAAGGTTTTAGGCTCAAAATCCACAATTTTATATCGGGAGAAGGTTTTAGTTTCACCTTTGGGGGCTTTGGCAAGGAAGGTTGTGAATTTCGTTAAGGGATGTGGATTACTCATAACCTACAAAATCATTTGAAGGAGTATGTGCGTTTTAAGAAAGAAGGGGCATGGGCCTTGTGGGGTTGGTGGGCTTATCTTCATTGGACATGGCACATTGTGAAAGGGTTTATATAATCTTTCACTTCTTAAAAATATTGGTATTTGTTTTTTAATAATAAATTATTATTATTTTGGTTAATAATTAATAACAAAATTAATTATAGTATTCGACATCGGTGATTTATAAAGAGGTTAAGTTTTTCATTATTTGATGTTTTTAGAGTTTTGGTACCTTATTTTCTTAGGTTTAAGAAAGACAATCTCTTAGTTTATTTTTATCTCTTTTTCATAAGCTTATATTGTGTTATTAATTCAAAAAAATATTTACATCTCATACGTAAATATAACACCTCATAATGCCCTGGTATGCTAGTTCGAAAATGAGACTAAAGGCAAAATCTTAGGTTCCAGTATATGTCTATGAAAATTTATTGGGCATAAAAACAATATCTCGTAAGACTATTACAAAAACAAGGTGTTCTAGCCATAGACAAAAATAATACATTAAGTAAAATACAAATTAAACTCAATTGAAAAGTAGAATGTTATTAGCAGTATAACTAGTAAGAATACCTATGTTAATTTCCTTCCGCTAGAGGATCTCGATCAACTCGAGGACGCAGATTGTATAGGAGCATAACTTTCATGCATTGCATGCGCTCATCCATGATTTGGTAGAATAAATGTGATTCCTACGTGTCAAGGAGGAGTTCATCTTAGGTGTCATTATGTCAGTTTTCCCAATAATTCCTTGAGGAGCCAATAAAGATAAATTGTAAGGAGATATTGTTTAAAATAACAACCAGAAATGATAAAAATAGAATCCAGAAATTCCAATTTTAATTTGTCCTTGAATTAAAATTGTGAATTAAAATTGAATTTTGTCTCACCAGCTACTTGGAAATAATTAATTAATTCATTATGGATTAATTAGCTGGAGAAATTCAAGTTAGAAGTCTTTCTCATGTCATGCAAGAGTTTTCGCTTAAATTAAGGAGATTATCCCTTAATTAAGGACATAAGATTGAGTTATATTTGAGTTGTAATTAGTTAGCTCACTTTACTGAGTTAAACTCGAGTTAAATTAGTTCCAAACTTTTTTAGGAACTATTTGTGAGTTATCAGTGAGTTGATGCATGCATGCACTCAACAAGTGTACTCCAGATAACTCAAGATTCCCTCATCAGAAACTCATGCATGTTTATTCGGAAAAAGACCGAGTTGAGAGTAATCTCAAGGAAAATGTACTATTAATTGCATGTGTTTTCCTATAAAGGAAACTCAAGCATGCAGTTAAGGTAAGGTTCCTTGAGGATTGCGCAGTTCTGACAGTGTATTAGAGGAGTGTGTGAGAGCAGTGCTCCACTAGGTGAAGGAGATCATCCCAGAAGAACTGCACAAGGAAATAGGAGCTTGGAGAGCACATGAGAAGGTTTGTGAGAAGCTTTGATTGCCTTTGAGCATCCAGGAAGATTGTACTGAGAGGCGACTAGCTATGGGAGCTAAGGCTTTGTCTAATTCTGACGTATTTCCACCTTGTCTGATAATACAAATAAGGGGGTTCTTAGGTGAGGCTTTCCTCTAAGTATTTTCTGTGTTTCATGTGCATTAATTCTTCTTCTTCTGGTTATATGTGTTCATCTCAATCTTGCTCAATATTTAAGCTTCCACAAATTGATAGTAGAAGTAGGTTATAGTATTTTTCTTTGGTATATTGCATTATCAAGTTAATCTACAGTTAGATTTTATACATGATCTTAGAGGTAGATTTGTAGAGAATTTACAGAATTTCTACATGGTGTCGGAGCTAGCTAATCTATAAAGAAATTTCTACATGGTATGAGAACTAGCTGATCTATAGAGAAATTTCTACATGGTATGAGAGCCAGGTTTATCGAAGCCTAGTTTATCGAAGTTGTGAACAGTATATGAAGAAGATAATTCAAAGTTTGACGTTTGGGGTTGCAGGTTCAAATCGAATTCATATCATACTTCAAATCAAGATGGGACATTATGCGACTAATTGCCCATCGAAGAAGTCCATGAAGGGATCCTCAGATGGATCAGAAGGTGAGGCATTAGCCTCTCAGTTCGAAATGGACTTTACCCTCATCGCATGCATGGTGTCATCGATGACGGGTTGTGTCTAGTATATTGACAGTGGAGCCTCATTCCACATGACTGGTGATAAAAGTTTATTCAGTACCTTGGAGGAGAAAGACCTCAAGATGCACATAGAGATGGGTGACGACGGAAAGTATAGTGTTTTAGGAGTGCACATGGTTTCTTTTCAGAGGGAGCACGAAGTTCTTATCACCTTAAGAGATGTGAAGTATGTGCCTAGACTGAAGAAGAACTTGCTATCGATCGTGATGTTGGAGGAAAAAGGCTATGATATTGTCCTCAGTAAAGGAAAGACGTTCCTTAGACACATCACCATGAGATAAGTGAAACAGATCGGTTCATGAGTTAAGAACCTACATGCTCTTGAGGTTCAAGATGCATGCAAAGCCTTGAGGAGAAAGGAAAATGTTAGAGACTTGGTAGTTGAGAGGGAGACTAAATTACCTCTCAACATGCAGCCCCAAAAGAAGTCTCAAACAATTGTGGAGGAGCCAGAATTGGAGAAGTAGAGAGGAGACTGAGTGAATAGTTCCACTCATGCAGATACCTCCATCAGGGGGGAATTTCGATTCAAGCGGGTAGAGGGATCACATGCAGCCATACCTCCAAGTGTGAGGTGGGGCAATATGAAGTGATAGTCCCATGAAGGCTGAAATTGGGCAGGGTCCATTGAGAGGTTTTATCTCATGGATCGTACCTTGCTACAGGAGCCCAAAGTACATAGTAGCGGGAGGAATCAATGGGATTAATGTAGTCAGAGATCAAAGTGACAGAGGCTAGAGCAATCAAATACTGAAGCACAAAGAAGGATTGACAACAGTGCAGAAAGGTAGAGTCAGCAGAAGTGCAAAGTTTTCAGTTGCAAGAGGTAATAGGAGTCAAAGATTTTGATGACAGATGCATCTGTTGACACCTAATCCGAAACGGATGGGTGAACCGGACAGTCATCCAGAAGATGAACTGATCTGTTTTATTTGTATATATATATATGTAGATTACCTAATGAATAATATCTCAGTTTTCTCTCGCTCATTAAGCCTGGAGTTACCCTGGCCTGACATGGTATCAGAGCACAGGTCCCAAAATAGTTGTAACTCCTGCCTGAGAGCTGCTCAGTCTCTGACATCTCTGACATAGCTGAAGACTGCTGGTGCCTGAAGACTGTCGCTGCCTGCAAACGCCTGAAATTGGTAACCGTTTCATGTTTAATTTTTGGTCCGTTGCCTGGTATCAGAAATTGCAATCAATTTTTCTTTGTTTCGACATGGCCTGAGTACTGCTGCGTGCTGCGTGGAGTCACATTTTACTACTGCGTGGAGTTCGAATGACCGAATTTATTGTCATTCAGAACGGTTTCCCAGCAGCGGCTTCGTGTCACTGTTTTACAAATATTAGTGATGAATTTCGTCTGGTTTTTGCCTGTGTTTGAAGTGGCTAAGTCTTCATTGTGATTGTCTGCAAGGCAATCGACCCCTCGACAGTGTTTCTAGGTGAAAGTCAGCTGCACACATTCCCGCTGTGCCGCGCAGTATTACACTCTCGCCCCACTGCTTCTGCTTTCCATTCTTCGCACTTATAGGTCGAACTCTCTCGACTGTAAGTTTGTAACTGACGGTGTGCCCTTTCCCACTCAATCTTGTCGTTCTTGAGCCACTGCTTATGCCTTTGCTGCGGATCCGTATCCCTCTCCGGGTGATTTTTCTGAATGTCCTTCAACATAATCGCTATTTTGATGCCATTTTTAGATGAGCCGAGTATTTTTAGTGGCGTCGAGTATAGTGGCATGGTATTTTTAAATGAGCCGAGTATAGTTCAAATGAGCCGAAGTATAGTGGCATGGTATTTTTAAATGAGCCGAGTATAGTTCAAATGAGCCGAGTATAGTGGCGTCGAGTATAGTGGCATCGTATTTTTAAATGAGCCGAGTATAGTTCAAATGAGCCGAGTATTTTTGAATGGTATTTTTAAAATGAGCCGAGTATAGTGGCATGAGTTTTTTCATGAAGTTTTTCTTGAAGTTTTATGGAGTGTATCTTATAATAGTGGATGCCAAGCATTGAATGTCAAATTGTGGCTAGCCCAATGATACCTTAACAGAATTTTGAAGTGTAGCCTGATATATAAATGGTGATTTAAAGCAGAGACAAATATGGTGATAACAGAATTTTGAATATGGAATGATTTTGCATATATATATGGTGATATAAGGCAGATTTTAAATGATTTTTTCTCCATAACAAATCATTTTTAAAGCAGAGATATACATAGTAATTCTCCATATCAAAATCATTTTTTCAAAGCAGCAGAAGTTTTTTTAAGAGTATTTTTTTTTTTCCATTAGAAGTATATATCAGCAAAAGTTTTTATATCAGCAGAAGTAACCTTTTACAGAATGCATTCAATCATCTCTATG
>APFE030127574.1:2490-12779 GCA_000404065.3 Pinus taeda | reverse complement strand
CACCATCCGGATACTCTTTGCACTGGCAGCTCAGAACGGTTGGAAATTCCATCAAATGGATGTAAAAACTGCCTTCTTGAATGGAAATCTAAAAGAAAATGTTTTTATGTCCCAGCCTGAAGGATTTGCTGTGAAAGGACATGAACATAAAGTATGCAAACTTGTGAAGTCCTCGTATGGCCTCAAACAAGCACCACGAGCCTGGTATGAAAAGCTAACTGAGCATCTTCTGAAACTCAACTTCAATCATGTTGATCTTGATGATGCAACTTTATTTGTCAAGAAAGTTGGAAAAACAGTTGTATATCTTGTGGTATATGTAGATGATCTTTTAATGACAGGGAACAATGAAAGTTATATTGCATCCATAAAGAAAGAATTAGGAAAAAGTTTTGAAATGACTGATTTGGGCTATGTTCATTACTATCTTGGCATTGAAGTAACCCAACATCCAAAATCCATATTTCTTTCTCAAAAGAAATACATTGGAGATTTGTTAAACAGATTTGGCATGACATAATGCAATCCTCTTTCTACTCCAATGGAACAAAACTTGAGGCTCACATCTATTGAAGGAAAAGAATTTGAGGATGCAACAAAGTACAGACAGCTTATAGGAAGTCTCATCTATCTCACTACTACTAGACCAGACATTTCATTTGCTGTTGGAATCCTCTCCAGGTTTATGCAAAGCCTTGTGAGGGACATTGGTCTGCTGCAAAAAGAGTTCTAAGGTACTTGAAGGGAACTCAAGACTTTGGAATCAAGTATACACATGAACGACTTCAGCTTGATTGGATACTCTGATTCAAACTTCGATGGAGACAAAGAAACTGGGATGTCTACTTCAGGTTATGCTATGAGTCTTGGATTAGGAGCTGTCTCCTGAAGATCACGCAAACATCAGTTACAGCAGATTCGACAACACAGGCAGAATATGTAGCAGTAGCCGAGGCAACAAAAGAAATTGTGTGGCTCAGGAAAATTCTTGAAGATTTTTGCAGGTGAAACAAGTACAATCAACTCCACTCATGATTGACAACACCTCTGCAATAAAGTTGGCCAAGAATCCAAAGTTTCATGATCGTACAAAGCATATCAATACTAAATATCATTTGCTCCGACATCATGTTGAGGCCAAAACAATCCATCTCCGCCATTGTTCCACAAATGAGCAAGTTGCAGACATCTTCACCAAAGCGCTTGGAAAAGAAAAGCTTGAAAAATTCAGAACGATGCTTGGACTCACCGACATCCCTTCAGATTAAGGGGGGGAATGTTGACACCTAATCCGAAACGGATGGGTGAACCGGACAGTCATCCAGAAGATGAACTGATCCGTTTTATTTGTATATATATATATGTAGATTACCTAATGAATAATATCTCAGTTTTCTCTCGCTCATTAAGCCTGGAGTTACCCTGGCCTGACAGCATCATACTGATTAAGGTTGGATGTTTTTTTTTTTGTTTCTAGAGTTGCTGGAGCAACAACACGAGAGAGAAGTCTTGCATGCATAACATTCCAAAGGTTCATGATCAGGATCGAGTTGAATTCCTTTCTTGTTGAGAGGGTGTGTTGAGAATAGCAACAAGAAATGATAAAAATAGAAGTGAGAAATTCCAATTTTAATTTGTCCTTGAATTAAAATTGTGAATTAAAATCGAATTTAGTCTCACGAGCTACCTAGAAATAGTTAATTAATTCATTATGGGTTACTTAGTGGAGAAATTCAAGTTAGAAGTCTTTCTGATGTCATGTAAGAGTTATCCCTTAAATTAAGGAGATTATCCCTTAATTAAGGAGATAAATTTGAGTTATATTTGAGTTGTAATTAGTTAGCTTAGTTTACTGAGTTAAGTCCAGTTAAATTAGTTCCAAACTATTTGAGGAACTAATTGTGAGTAATCAGTCAGTTGATGCATGCATGCACTCAATGAGTGTACTCCAGATAACTCAAGATTCCCTCATCAGAAACTCATGCATGTCTATTCTGAGAAAGACCCAGTTGAGAGTAATGTCAAGGAGAGTGTACTATCAGTTTCATGTGTTTTCCTATAAAGGAAACTCATGCATGCAGTCAAGGTAAGGTTCCTTTAGGATTGCATAGTTCTGACAGTGTGTTAGAGGAGTGTGTGAGAGCAGTGTGATCATCCCAGAGGAACTGCGTAAGGAAATAGGAGCATGGAGGGCAGAGGAGAAATCTTGTGAGAAGCTTTGATTTCCTGTGAGCATCTAGGAGGATTGTACTAAGATCTGGCTAGTTGTGAGAGCTAAGGCTTTGTATAATTCTGATGGATTTGCACCTTGTATGATAATACATATAGTGGGGTTTTTAGCTGAGGCTTTCCCCTGAGTATTTTTTGTGTTTCGTGTGCATTGATTCTTCTTCTTCTAGTTATATGTGTTCAGCTTGATCTTGCTCAATCTTTAAGCTTCTGCAAATTGATAGTAGAAGTAGGTTATAGTATTTTGCTTTGGTATATTGCATTATCGGGTTAATCTACAGTCAAATTTTCTACATGATCTTGGAGGTAGATTTGTAGAGAATTTGCAGAATTTCTACACATACTAATTGTGGAGGCCTCTATTCTTTTCGATTTCGGGACCCAATTGGTTATTGATGACCTAACTTCTTCATTGGAGATATTGTTTTGTTCCTTAACCACTTCTTTTTCAATATCCTCAATTTCATGTTGCACCACAAGAGAAGTGTGTACTCAATATGTGCCATCTAAAGCATGCACTCTCGATCGATCTTGAGCATTATTGAGGCTATATTGACCCCCTACACTCCTCCTTGAGAAAATTTTTTGATGGGGCATGAGGAACAAATAGGGATAGATATCACGTAAAAATGAAAGAGGGATAAGTCAACTGGGAGAGGGGGGAAGCGAAAAATGATAGGGAAGAAGAAAGGAGGTGGGAGACTCCAAATGCATACTATTATCTCTAGCTAATATTATAGAATGACTTTCATTCATAAAAGAAAACAACATTAGGAAGAAGAAATTCGAAATATATAGAATGACTCTCATGTTTAGATAATGTTTCATTTATAAAAGGAAACAATATCTCGAGGAGGAAGTTTGAAATAGATCAGATTGTGGTAAGGGTTTTACATAATTGTTTTAAACATGTAGGAGAATTTGTTGTACAAATATATTAGCTTGAGAAAAAAAAAAAAAAAAATATATATATATATATATATATATATATATATATATATATATTGAAAGATTTGTTTTCTTTTGCAAACAACATATGTGGCTTCCAATCAATAGCAAAAAAATGTTGAAAATCCACTTCCTTAAATATACTAACCTACTCTAGGACCTCTAAACAACAATAAATAATGAAACAAAAAATCCTCAGAATTGGGATTTATCAAGATCATCAAAGTAAGGATGGTCCAGGGCCTATTTTGTTGAAATTATCCTAGATGGGTCATACTGCAACATTTTATGCAAGCCATAACTATATTTTGTCACTATATTAATCCATTTAAAGGAAATAAAATGAAAAAAATATGATGAATCCCACAAGTTTGAGAGATTTCACTGAACTTGCGGTGAGCAGATCCAAACCAGTGAGCAACAGATTCGGAATTGCGAAGCTAGATTCATAGGCTCCCACTGAGGATATTCATGGCAGTCACTTATACTTCTATTCAAGACTAAATTTCTTTAGTTGGGGTTCCTAACAACCTTAAAATCATAAATGCAATTTGATTCAGTTCATTTTGTGAATTTCTGATTGAAGAAGTGCGTAAACAAGTTATCCAAACCACTTTGTAACCATACATGAAAATATGATGCAATTGTCTTATATTTGAATCCCCACATAAAAGTTGTTGCTTTCTACCTTTTCAGTGAGAAGTATTCAAGGCTGAATATTCTGTTGAATATCAATATATTGGCTTAGAGCAAAAATATTGTAATAGATTGAGACAATAAAAAAAATTGAAGGTGGGAAAAAATATTCTAAATCGAGTTTGTCTAATGCCATACTCACCAAAAATGCATCCAACAAACCAAATGTAAATAGGAGTGGAATTGTGGGTGGATCCAAATAATACCTCTAGAGCCTTATACCACAAGGTGGCAATCTACAAAATATACATATAGGGGAATAAATAATAACCCAAAAAATTAAAGGATGATATATCAAATGAGGCATGCATTACAAAATGAATGCAAGAGAGTTCAAGGAAAAACCTCATGGGTGTAACACTTCACAGGCACAACAAAATCTCTTCAAAGTCCTAGATCTCCAACTTTAAGTAAGCCTTTATTTTTGTCGACCATTAGATTTTGTGGCTTTAAATCTCTAAAGAAAATGAAATTCCACTAAATATTATACCATCCATAAAGAAAATTAATTTGAATTGTAGTTTTATTTTGAACATCGAGTGGAATAGACAATGACGTGGGTGGTATTTATCTGCATTTGTAAACAAATCAGTGCCTCACGTGTTGTATCGGTTTCTTTAAAATAACTCATCCTCATTGGAGTCCTGCATTTGGTAATCCAATTCCTCTCATCATTGTTAGTAATTAATTCATGTGAAAATAAGATCAAATGTGAGATAAATAGAACAAAATGGAAAAAAGGATAACAACACAAAATGGATATAATCAAATGGCACAACTTCCATTAAGTAAATCTATGAGGGCCACATAAAGAAGAAAAAGAAAATCATCATTCCTGCTTTGTTGACGTGGATCATGAAATTGACTCACAGTTCTTAATAATCCTTTTCTGACCGCACTCAATTGTTTTCTTAATAATGTTCTCTAATGCTCCCCACTTTCTTCCCTGAGTCTCAGAACTAGACGATGTGCAGGCCATCAAAGGCGATGATAGAGTGAGTTGATTGCCCCCATACCCACCTTCCAAGAGGGGATTGCCAGGGATCCCTAATGGACCAATCTGTGGAACACGACACTTGGTGTCGAATACTGGTACCACTCTGCATGTTGCTGCAAATTTTGTGTTGTTTCCATCGCATCCATCCCTATCCCAACAATGGGCACACTGCAAATCGAGACTGGTTGGCGGCTCTTTGCAGTACCAATAGTAACAACACTACTATTATTTGTATTACTGTTGTCACTGTTGTCCTCCATGACTACCCCGGATTTCACTAAGAAATATTGGATGGTCATTTAATTAATCAAAAGAAGGTAATTGTATCAATTTCAAATGGTTGAAAGTGTATCAATCCAACGACACATAATTCTTCAATTTTCTAACATACAATCCTATGGTGCAAACTCGTGTAGAGTGGAAGTCAAGGGAGTTCTTTTCAAAGAGGAACGCCTTATGGCGTAATTATTTATTGTTTTTTTTCAATATACACACTTCTTTAATAATGAGTGTAGCATAATTTAAATAGCTTGTAAATGTTGGTAGACATCAAACCATTTCATGATAAATCTCATAGTTCTAAAATAAAAATTAAAAAATCATAAAAATTAACTAAACTATAAATTTATTATTATTATTAAAAAATTAATGAGTTGAACATATATACATTTAAAAGAACATGTAGTTAGATTCATCTGTAGAAATTTTGAATAATATAACACTTATTCACAGAGATTATCCTGATTATACACTATTTGTGCAATGCATGCATAATACATAACCTCCTCTACCATTGATCATCATTTGCGGAATTAAAAAAAACAATCGCATGCGCACATTGAAACATCAATCATACATATCAACACAATATGTAATGGGGAAAGCATACAGCTGAAAACCTCCAATTATCTGTATATTATAATGATATAGAACATGTAACAATACATAGTACAATACTCCTCACAAGTACTCAGTACTATCTCCACATGCTACACACAAACTAGCTCAGATCTGAACAAATCACAGGTTCAAATCTCCTCCACTATTTGCCTGCCTCTACTGCCCAATCCAAGTTGAGAATGGATCAGATCCAAGTTCGAATTCCCTTGGGCTTGTACCGCGCAATCCTCATTGGCAATCTCAATCAATGATTGTGAAAATCTCATGCACAACTATAGTCACAACTGATAGTAGTCTCACCCTTTCACCCACCTCTAACACTTGTCTCCACTGAACTGTCCATGCACTGAGTTAACTGATGTATTCTTTAGTTGATTTATGAATTAATAACTAGTCAATTAATTAATAATTAATTCACACCACTCATCACTAGTGTATTTGTTAGTTAGACTAAATACAACTAGTTCAACTAAGTCAAACTGAACACAACTCCATCAACTCCTCAATCAATTCCACCAAACTCAATCACTTGAGTTCTAACTGAAGTCCATCATGAAATAGCTCAACTAACCCATAGGAAAAGCGTATTTCTTTCTAGCAGTTGCATCTGCCACATTCGTAGCTCGAACTGAAGTGCTTCAAGAGGATAAGATAATGTTTATAGTCCAAATATTATTAAAAGCTAATAATATTCAACTGTTCTATTTTTTGACTAGCAGTCTAAAAATAGACTCTGCCCATATGTCTAAAAATAGAGGTCCATCTATTTTTACCAACATGACCAATCATCCATAAATAGCATCCTGCAACTCATAGACCATGATCCATATGTCTAAAAATAGACATAGTCTAAAAATAGACTTTGCGTCAAAAATAGCCTGCGGGCCCACTTAGTGAAGGTGACTTCTTTTCACTAAGCTCCATCATCTTATTGCATTTTCAACACTCCCTCTCAACAAGATATGGATTATCTACAACCCCTATCCTGCCTCTGTGGTATTCGAATTTTCTCCTGGTGAGCGCCTTCATCAAGATATCAGCGTCCTGATCCTCCGTGGGAATGTATGAAAGTAACATGATTCTCTGCTACACACAATCTCTGATATGATCGTACCTGATGTCGATGTGCTTTGATCTATCATGAAATACTGGATTAGCCGAGAGTTTAATGCAACTCTGATTATCACAATAAATCACAGTAGGCTCCAAGTGTGACCTGAACAACCCGACCAAGATCTTCCTCATCCATATAGCCTCGCATGCAGCCAAACTTTCTGCCATATACTTGGCCTCTGCTGAACTGAGTGCCACATATCTTTGCTTCCTGTTGTACCAAGAAACTGTTGTCGACCCGATACTGAAGATCCCTCCAGATGTGCTCTTTCTATCCATTGGGCTCCGTGCCCAATCTGCATCCGTGAAGCCACATAGCTTCACCTCATCCTCCTGTCTGTACCACAATCCATATCCCGATGTGCCTATGAGATAATGCAATACATGCTTGCCTGCCTTCCAGAAGAGCTTGGTTGGCTTAACCATAGCTTGTAAAAGCTAGTTAACAACATATCATATATTGGGTCGTGTATTGACCAGATACATAAGCGACCCCACCAACTGTTGATAAACACTAGCATCTACTACCTCTACTGAAGTAGCATCCTCCTTCCTCCAACCTCCAGGAAGAGGAGTATCAACAGGCTTGCAGCCATGCATGTTGAAATTCTCCAATATCTCCCGGGCATACTTACCCTGAGAAACAAATAGTCCATCACTACGCTGCCCAATTTCCAATCCCAAAAAATAATGAAGGAGGCCCAAGTCCTTCATCTCAAACTCTCTAGCAAGATCCTCCTTGCATGAAAGTATCAACAGCTCATCTCCCGTCAAAATCAAATCATCTACATAAAATAAAATTATGAGCAACTTACCCTCCACCACAATCTAGTATAGGTTAGGATCCGCCTCACTCTTGGAGAATCCAAATTTGGTGAAATAACTGTATATCCATGTGTACCAAGCACAAGGTGCTTGTTTCAACCCATACAACGCTTTCTTGTGCCTGCACACATGCAACGCACTGTTGAAGATCTCGAAACCTTTGGGCTGCTCTATGTACACCTCATCCTCAATGACTCCGTTGAGGAACGTAGTCTTCACATCCATCTGATGGATGTGCCACCCCATTTGCGCTGAGAGAGCAAGAATTGTCTGTATGGAAGAATACCTTGCGACATGTGCAAAGGTCTCCTCATAATCGATCCCCTCTATCTGTGAGAAGCCTCTTACAAAAAATCTTGCCTTGTACTTCTCCACACTCTTGTCATCTGTCAGCTTCACTTTGTAGATCCATCTCGAACCCACCACTAGTTTCCCCTCCGGTCTTGGGACAATATCCCATGCACTGTTTCTGACAATTGAATCATACTCTTTCACCATGGCATCTACCCATGCGGGATCCTCTACAGCTTCCTCGAAAGAGAATGGCTCAATCACGACACATTTGATCACAAGAGCCATGTATCCAGTGTACCAATCAGGTGACTATCTCCGTTCGTACTGTGTTGTAGGTGGTCCTACAACCTTCTCTGCATCTTGAGCCAGTCGCTCAACTTCTGTAGTGCGCTTTCGCCCTCTGATGGTTGGCGCTACATGAGTGGTCTCTTCCACTCCATGAACTTCATCTTGTGGTTGATCCACATCCTGAAGCTCATCCTTAGGAACTAATAGCTCCTCATCTACATGCAAGTGTGGCTCCCTCTCAGCAAACACTTCATGGCTTTCTCCTCCTAAAATTTGATATCTCGTCGCAAAATAGTCTTGCGACTGTCTGGAAAATACACACAATAGTTGTGGGGTGTATCAGTGTACCCCACAAATATCCCAACCTCTGCGATTGGCTCCAGCTTCTTCCTGGCATCCTTCGTCACATGCATGTAAACAGGAGAACCAAAAATCCTCAAATGGGAAAATCAGGCCTCTTACCAGAATAATCCTCCTCGGGTGTACTCATGCCAAGTATTTTGTGAGGACAACGGTTCTGCACATATACTGCAGTATTGCATGCCTCTGCCCATAAGTGAAGGGGTAGGCCCTGATCATGCAACATTGCCTGTGAATCACCCACGATTGTTCTGTTCTTCCGCTCAGCAACCCCGTTCTGCTGTGGGTTATGGGTAGCTATGAGCTCTCTTCGAATCCCTTCTGTGTTGCAGAAGTCCTTGAACTCATCAGAGATGAATTCACCACCATTATTGCTCCTAAGAGCCTTCACCTTCTTCCCCGATTCCTTCTGGACCAGTGCTTTGAACTCACAGAACTTTGAGTATGTCTTGCTCTTCTTCTGCATGAAGAAGATCCAGCACTTTCGAGAGAAATCATAAAAAAAGATCACATAGTACTTGTGCTTTGCTGTCGAAGCTACTAAGAAAGGTCCACACACGGCTGTGTGAATTCTCTCAAGGATCGTTGTGGCGCGACTATCCTTCTCTTGAAAGGTGTCTTTCACAAATTTTCCTAAAGTACACCCCTTGCACTGATCTGACTGCGCAAGAGTGCCTTTAGGAAGCCCAATAGAAATCTGCTGCAATATCTTCAAATCTCCATGGTGAAGGTGGCCCAATCTCTGGTGCCACAGCTTTCCATCATCCCGGCTCACCACTCCTTCTACCTTGCATGCCATTGCTGCAGCGATCTACATGAAATTGATAAAAGTTCTTGACTTGAACCCCTATCTTCCAGATTTCTCTAGTTGTCTTACTATGCAAGAAAGCCTTTCCCTCGTCGAAGACAACATCATATCCCTTGTCTTCTAACATCGCCACAGAGATAAGATTCTTCTTCAATCCTGGAACATGCATCACTTCCTTCAATACGAAGGGTTTACCAGACTCCCTCTCAAAGGAAATGGTACTGATACTGGTCGCACTGTATCTACCATCATCGCCCATCTCGATGTGCACTCCAAGATCTTTCTCATCCAGATCAGAAAACAAATCTCAATCTCCTGTCATGTCAAAAGATGCACCATTGTCCGAGAACCATATTGATCCCATCACACTTGATACCAAGCATGCGATCGACAAAAAATCTAGCTCAAACTGCGAGGCTAAGGCCTCTCCGGCTGCAGATCCAGTAGCTTGCTTATTTTTCTTCTTCTGTGGACAATTTGTGGCATAATGTCTGTGCTGGTGACAGTGAAAGCACTTCACCTTGGACATGTCTTGCTTCTTGCCTTTCGCACCGGAATGAGAAGCTTTCTTGTTCTTCCTGTAGAGCCTCTAACCTACACCTCATCATTCACTATTATCTACTGTTTTTCATCACCTATCTCTCTCTTTCACCTCATTTTCCCTGTTAAACCACCCAGATCATTACATTAGATGTCATTAAGCATGATCAAGTGAACTTTGCTAATGTGTGACTGTTTTGTTTAGATTTTGAAATATTTACAGGCATTCCGCAGCTCTCTGCCGATTCCGCAGCTATCTGATGATTCCGCAGCCATCTGGAGATTCCGCAG
>APFE030127573.1:0-12669 GCA_000404065.3 Pinus taeda | reverse complement strand
TTCTTCATGAGTCATGCTAGAGCTTTCAGGTTCCTTACTAGGTGTTTGCATTTTCTTTCCTCGGGGCATCAGTTACCCATAATAATGCTCTACTATGCCCTTTGAATTCCTTCAAAATAAATTTTCAAACCAAGCTTAAGCAAAAATTTAAGAAAATCTACACACCTTTTTTCACTTTGTAGGAGCTCGATATTTGCCTCTGATGTATCTCTGTACTTTCCAATCATCTAGTTCTGAATTTGTGACCTGTAGTAGCCCTATGTGTCCTCTTTCCAATGCCACCAGTCTTATCCAAATTGGGTTCTCCAAGAAAGAGTTATGCGAAATCTTCGACAATGACCTGATTATAGACTAGTTCAGTAGAGCGAACTTGTACGACGTGCCATGAGTCACTGTTTCAACCTTTGGCTCTGAAAAATATATACAAGAAACTATAGTCCGTCCTCTTTCTATACCTTCTTACGTAATTTCAATCTGATGCTCAAAGAGAAAGTTATGACGCTTTTCCCCAGGTCACCTGTTTGGAATGTAATTCAGGAGTCTACAAAAAGACCAACTTCCTCAGATCATATCTCCGCAAAGATAGTGTGAAAAGCTCTGAAATTTGTACCCGATCTTCAATGCGATGTCTTCTCAAATGGAATTTTTTTTTAGCTTCTGAAACGTCGCAGAAAAAAAGTTATAGCGAAAATTTGAGGATGACCTGTTTGGAGCAACGAAACCCTAGAATCCAAAGCTCTGATACCAAATGTTATGAAACCATCTCAAGAAAAAGATAGAAAAGATAGATCAACGCCTTAAAATTAAGCCTTTTGAGGGGGAACCTCCTTTACATTACATAAATGAACAATTCTTGGATGATACAAATGAAAAAACCTCCTTTCTATATATAGGAGTTTAAGGAGTCACAATATAACCCAGCCGACCTAACAATAATAATATAAAGCCACAAAAATAACAATAGAGGGACTCTATGGGGCACAGTAATAACAATACGGGGGTAATAGGGGCACAACAATATTAATAATTGGTACAATTACAATAGTAATGGGGTAATCACTAGTATTATAGGGACCCAACATTGTAGTATGATTTTCATGGAGAATTTGATATTGATTTCGTGAAATGCATTGTCATAAGTATGTGACTGACTGTGTATGGATTATATGTCTCTTACATGTTGATTTTATGGAACCTAATTACATCCTTGTATGTTAGGTTACATTCTTGAATATTTGGATTACATGTATCAGTCTTGTAAGGTGGTTAAAAGATTTTATAGCTTATGTTTGAATACATGCATTTATGTGTAGGTGTAGTTGATTTGGCATTGCATAAACATACTATTGGCTGCATTTGGAAATGTGTACAATGGAGTGATGGTTGTTGTCATGCATCAGGTTATAGCATGCATTGTTGATATGGCCTCGCATTGATGACTAGACCCTAGTTAGAATGATGTTTATGAGTTGATACATTTACTTTGTATGTCAATATGTTGTTATGATTATATTATACATGTATCATGTTGATATGGTGATCTTGCAGGAAATGTATCATCCATGAGATGTTCTAAGGTACATTGATTTATTGTGATTTGGTTTATCTGACATATTATGCCTTGCAAGAAGAAATATCAAATGGCTATTAAGACGGTTGACTACAGAGACTCTCCCTACGAATCCGAAGAGCAGCATGGTGTTGGGAACTCTTTTGATTTGGCAGTAACACTAAGAAGTTTAAAGGAAGAGATAAGGAGTTGTAAGGCATATAATGGTAGAATCCTATAGACATAGGAAAAGATAGCAGATGTAAATGTAGTGATACTGGAGATATTTTCATAGTTGCAGTGACAAGGACCACATTAGATCAACTATGAGAAAAAGGATAGAACTAATGTAGATCGCATGGTAGTCACCGATCAAATACAGATGACACAATCTAAGATAGAAAATTATTGGACACTCTTGAGAGGAGAAGGGATAAACATAGGTATGATTCTAGTTCTGATTCAGATAAGCATTATGAACGTCATCGTTATCATCCTTATAGGAGGAGTGATAGGGGCTACTTGCTAGATGAGTTTAAGAAAGAAAATCCGCTTACTTTTGATGGATAGGTAAAGAGATCACAAGATGTAGAGCCTTGGTTACTCGATATGAAGAAGTTCTTTAGGTTGCATGACTACTCAGAGAACATGAATGCTAGAGTGGTTACTTTCAGTCTTAAAGGTAAAATAGACATCTGGTCGGAAGATGTGAAGAATGTCAGTGACATAAATGAGGAAGATATGGCTTGGAGTGAATTTGAGCACTATTCAAGAAAAAGTATATTTCAGAGAGATACTTTGATGACAGGGAAAAATAATTCTATGAAATAAAGATGGGATCCATGACAGATGATGAATACACTAGTAAGTTCTTAGAACTATTGAGCTATGTGCCTTATTTCATAGAGGAAAAGGCCAAGATTCAAAGGTTCATTAGTGGGTTACTGATTGCATTTAAAGACAGTATTGAGTACTATGAGCCTAGATCATTGGAGGAGGCCATTCAAAAGCTAAAGAATTTCTTTGAACAATCGAAGTGCAGCACTCAAACTAAGCCAGGTTGGAGAGGTAATGTAAAGAACAAAAGAAAATGGGATAGAAAGCAAGCAAGGCCACAGGGTACAAATAAAAAGGAGAATGTTGCACCACCTAAGAGGTTTAATGCATCAGATAGAGGATAGGGACATCGATCTAAAGAAAATAATAAGGACAGAGGCTAGAAGCCTATAGAGCATTGAACCCGTGGAAAAGATCATCGTAGGAGAGATTGTCCACAAAATCAGGGTGGTAGAACTGAGATATACAGTGCACAGGAGGCACAGACTATTGGAGATGTAGGACATAGTATTCCTTATATCTATGCAGTCATGGACAATAGGTAAGCATAACACCAAACAACTATCATTAAGATGAATGGTAAGCTTTGTGATAAATTTATTTCTATTTTTACTGACCCTGGATCTAATTATAGCTATGTTAGTGCTGACTTGGTGGATAAGTGTGGTTTGAATAAGGAGTTGCATGCAGAGTATTGGTTAGTGTAGTTGTCTATAGGTACAAAGAAGTGAGTGCATCATTGGGTAAGATCTTGTGCATTTGACTTAAATGGTATGCCTACAACAATATATTTAAATGTATTACCATTGGGTTCATATAGTATGTTATTGGGCATGAATTGGTTGTATCTACATAGAAACAAGGTAGGCTTCTATGATAAATCTATTGAGCATGTTGACGACAATGGAGAACCAAGGGTCTTATAGGGTAAGAAGAAATCCACATCAGTTTGGATGGTGACAACTATGCAAGCAAAGCGTAGCCGTAGGAAAGGGTGCAAGATATTTGCAGTACACATTTCTAGTGATAAGGGTAAGGAGGTTGAGGATGTGGATGTGTTGAACAAGTACCTAGTTTTGTAGTAGTTTCAGGATTTATTTCCTGAGGACAATATAGATTTTCCACCTCATCGGGAGGTAGACTTTTCTATTGAGTTAGTGCTATGGCAGCTCCAGCATCTAAATCAACTTATAGGATGAGCACTCTTGAGTTGGTTGAGTTAAAATTGCAATTGAAGGAAATGTTGGACAAGGGATACATTAGGTTAAGTGTATCACCATGGGGCACATTGGTATTGCTTGTTAAGAAGAAAGATGGTACTCTCAGATTATGCATTGATTATAGGTAGTTGAAAAAAGTGACTATCAAGAATAGGTACCCTTTACTAAGTTTTGATGACTTGTTCGATTAGCTGAAGGGATCAACAATGTTCTCAAAGATTGACTTGAGATCTATATATCATTAGGTATGCATCAAAGAGGAGGACATTTACAAGACTGCGTTCAAGACTAGGTATGGGAATTATGAGTTTGTTGTTGTTCCATTTGGCTCAACTAATGCTCCAGCTACATTCATGTGTTTGATGAATAGTGTATTGCATCTATATTTGGATAAGTTTGTTATTGTGTTCATTGATGATATACAGGTATATTCTAAAAATGACGAAGAGCATGTCGAACATTTAGCAACAATGTTGAGGTTGTTGAGGGGGCATCAATTGTATGCTAATCTCAACAAGTGTAGTTTCATTCATATTGAGGTGCACTACTTGGGACATGTTGTCTCCAAGGAAAGCATTAAAGTATATCCAGAGAAGATAAGGGCCATCATGGAGTGGGTAGCTCCTAAGGGTGTGAATGAGGTGATAGATTTCATGGGTTTGTTGGGATATTAAAGGAGGCTCATCAAGAACTTCTTAGATATTGCTTATCCCATTACATCCTTGTAGAGGAAAGGTAAGAATTTTGAATGGACTGAGGAGTGTGAGGCTATCTTTAAGCATCTTAAGCAGTTTTTGACACATGCACTAGTACTACATATTGCATATCGGGACAAGGCATTTGTGGTATGCACAAAATATTGCAAGAGAGGGCTTGGTGGAGTCCTTATACAGGATGGATAGGTAGTATGCTATGAGTCACAGAAACTAAACGAGAACGAGTAGAACTACCCAACACATGATCTTGAGTTAGCAACGATAATACTTGCATTGAAGATGTGGAGACACTATCTTCTTGGAGTATATTTGTACTTATGGGTGATCACATTGGGTTGATATATTTGTTTGACCAACTAACTTTGAATGCTAGGCAAGCTAGATGGTTGGCCATGATTAGTGAGTTTGATTTCGAGATCAGGTACATCAAAGGTAAGGAAACCAGGGTGGCAAATGCTCTCAATAGATGGATATAGGTACATGACTTGGCAGCTATAATCTCCTATGGGACGGATTTATAGGATAGGATCTTGCAAGCAGGATAGCAGGATGTCAGGTATATGGACATTGTGCATAGGGTGCAATAGGATGATAGTATAGGTACATCTAGTGGTATAGGTATAGGTACATGTATAAGTACATGTAGTGGTACAGGTATAGCTGCCATTACAGGTACAGGTACATGTATAGGTACAGGTGCAGGCACACAAGGCATGGACATCGTCTTATAGTAGATGGATTGGTCAGTTTTTGAGACATGATATACGTATCAGATATCAGTGAGCTCAAGAAGGTGATCTTGAGGGAGTTTCATGCGAAATGATGTTAAGGTAACCTAGGTTTTCAGAAGACACTGACAACAATGAAGAGTTATTATTATTTGCTAAATTTGAAGAGAGATGTAGTAGAGTCTGTGGTAAGGTGTTTTGACTGCCAGGGATTGAAGGAAGAGTGTAAACATCCAGGTGGATTTCTACAGCTGATCGTGATTCCAAAGTGGAAATGGGAGGTGATTTCCATGAATTTCATCACAAGATTTCCAAAGATAGTGAAGCAGCATGATTCCATCATGGTCATTGTGGATAGGTTGACAAAGGTTTCACATTTCATTCCAGTGAAGTCTACATTCTCAGCTAGTGATGTAGCCCAGGTATTTATCCGAGATGTGGTTCGACTGCATGGTGTTCCAAAGAATATTATACTAGATAGGGATGTGAAGTTCACTTCCAAGTTTTGGGAGTTATTTGTAGGTTTGGGCACAGAGTTGACCTTCAACAAAGCTTATCATCCGTAGATAGATGGATAGACGAAGAGGGTCAGTAGGATATTAGAGGACATGTTGAGGATGTATGTGATGCATTAGAAAATGAAGGGGGGAGAGTATCTCCCTTTGATCGATTTTTCATACAACAATGATTATCAGGAGTCACTGAGGATGATTCATTTTGAGGCATTGTATGGGTGGAGTTGTAACACTCCTATCAATTGGAGTGATCCAGTTAGCAGCATATTGATTGGACCATATATGTTGATAGACATAGAATAGGAAATACAGGTGATCAAGAAGAATCTAAAGGAAACACAAGATAGACAAAATATTTTTGTAGATAGGAACAGGTTGTTCAAGGAGTTCCATGTTAAGGAATAGATGTACTTGCACATCAAACCAAAGTAAATCTCTTTGTGGATTAGCTCATGTGCCAAGATGGAACCATGGTTTTGTGGACCCTTCAGCGTCATTGAGAGGATTGGGCCAGTATCCTATCGAATTACACTTCCTTAGACAATGAAATCTCATGATATTTTCCATGTATCTTTGCTTAAGAAGTATGTTAAGGATGTTGATCATGTTATTAACTAGTTTGTATCGTAGGTGGAACTAGATGGAGAATTCCATTCGGAGCCTCAATGTATATTGTAGAAAAAGGTGCTCATGTTCCGGAACTGAGCAAAGTTCAATGGAAGCACTTTGGGCCTAATGAAGCTACATGGGAGATGGTGGATCAAATGTGGGCCATGTATCCTTCCTTGTTTTTCGATTGAGGCAAAGCAACTTGATGTGGTGGTGTGGTATATGCTTTACAGTGGTCTGTTATATGCTTTATGGTGGTGTGGTATATGTTTTAGGATGGTTTGGTATTTTATTTATGATAGTTTGGTATTTTCTTTATGGTGGTTGATATATTCTTTATGATGGTTTGATATATTCTATATTCTATATGATGTTTTGATATATGATTAGACATGGTGTTTAGTACATGTTTTGATATATGTCTTGGTATATGATTTGGCATATCTTTTGGGTATATATATATAATATATATATATATATTATTATATTATAATATATATATTATATTATTATTATATATGTATGTAGTGTATGTATGTATGTATGTATGTATGTTGTATGTATGTATATTGATGATGTTGCTATATGTAAACCCATGTATGGATGTAAATATCGTAACGAGCTATGTTATAAAGCTCCACTATGTAGTATGGGTGTCATATTATTATGCTATCATGTGATTATTTTATCATGATGTTATGATGACATATAAGTTGGCACTCAGCAGGATGATCATTGTAAATATCGTAATGAGTTGTGTTATAAAGCTCCACTATGCGGTATGTTGTCATGTTGTCATGTTGTCATGATGTTTTTCTCTTGAGTAGATCTTTCATTGTAAATAATGCATCGAGAAATATATCTTCCTTTAGTTGGTTGCTAAGGTATATGTGTGATTGAACACTGAGGGTGGTGTCCCCCGAGAGGGAGGGTCTTGTAATAGCCCTAGTGAAAATTCCATGTAATAAAAGTTAAAAACAATAACCACAGTTGATGTGACACTTATTCCAAGCTGAACGTTGGGAAAGACATCCCAAGGGGTATTCATTTGGTTGTTTGTGGCTAAAGAAATTGGCAAAGGTAATGGATAAGGCTTTGGAAAGGCAAAATGGAATTTTTGGCACATTTATTTATGAAATAATGGAAATTAGGAGAAAAATGAGGTGAAAGGTCATAGGTTGCATGTGAGGAGGAAAATGAAGGAAAATAATGGAAAATGAAGAAAATAGAGGCCTCATCCATAAAAAGGTGTCTAAGGATCAATTGGTAACCTTTTGTCAGTTCATTTTTGGAGCTCTCTCATTATTCTCTTTCTCTCTCTCTCTCATACTCTTGAATACTTAGAGTTTTCTTGGAGAACCCTTGGAGGCTGTGGCATACTTGGATTCTTGGAGAAAGAAGGCAAACCAAGAGCAAGAAAGCACAAGAAGGCATCGGCATCAACAACTACATGAAATTTTCTTGTGGGTATCGAGTTGTATGTATGTTTTCTTCACTATTTTTTGCATGCATAAAATATGCATGTGGTTTCTTGGTTGTAATATGTCATTGGTATGGAGGATTGCCTAGATTGACAATGGATTTCCTAGCCTTGCCATTTCTTGGATAGCCATGGTGATTGTGGTTTTGATTTCATTGTTTGTTTTTGGTTGTTCTCATGCTTCCTTAGTTTGGGTTGAGTTATTAGTCCTAGAAGCCATGGTTGAACAAATGCTTTGGAAGCCCTCTAACAACTTGGGTTGAGTTACTAGTCCCGAAAGCCTTTGTCGAACAAACTCTCTGGAAGCCCTTGATGGGTTGAGTTACTAATCTCGAAAGCCTTGATTGGACAAATGCTTTGGAAGCCTTGTATAAGCTATGGGTTGAGTTACTAGTCTTAGAAGCCTTAGTTGGACAAATGCTCTGGAAGCCCTGGAAGGCTTGGATAGAGACCAATCTGATGATGGCTTTTTTATGTTTGACCGTGAGGTGGAATCATTGTTTGATGGATTGAGGTGGAATCACTATTTGATGGGTTGAGGTGAATGGCCCCTGGAAGCCCTCGATGAGTTTTGATTGATGTATTCTATGAGATCCCACATTCATGCTTGGAATATGGCACGAGCGTGAATGGTTGAAGAGATATTTGGTTCAGACATTTTATGGTGAGGTGTAACGTGGTAGTCCCATCTCTGGTTGTTTTATTACATTCATTAATGAGAAATTCATTCCCTTTATTTTCATGTGAAAATGTACTGATGTATATATGGATTTTGATGGTTGATATATTTATGGTATTTCTATTCCTATTATGTTGGGTATATGTACATTTTGTGACAACAACTATGTATGGATCTCAACATGTTTTTACTTATGCATGAATGGATAATGTGTCTATGAACTAATAGATGACAATGCAGAAAATGGCATGAGTGAACATTGGTTCATAGAGATTCTCAGATAAGTATGAGATCCCTACACTTAATTATGTTGTTTACACCTGTAGGTTACATGTTCATGATATGTTTGATGAAATGTCTATCATGGCTAGTAGGCATCTAGTTAAGGTCTTGATCAACTTATTCCTTTGGCATAATTATTTCCCTGTAGGTCTCATGATTCTAAGCAATTATTCCATTCTGAGCAGTGGCCTGGGATGTGGGCCTAAAAATGTGGCTTAAATCTCGAGGTCACTAGCACAGAACTAGAAATTCAGGTCCACAGTCATTGGAAAGTAGGCCTATGAGAATGACTTTGGGTTTATGGTCGCTCCTTTTCCCATAGCATGAGAGTTACTATGGCCTAAGAGGTCCATAACAACAATGGGACCCAGAGACAGGTTGTTTGAATGGCTCACTTGTCTCCTAAGGGTTATATTGATGAAGTTGGATGATTGTGTGTGATGTTCCATCAATTACACTTCTTGGAGGTCACATAGGAGGTCAAATATGATCATAGTAGCCTCTTGTCTCATGTTTACCCCTAATGGCATGGTTAATTGGGTGGATGTGGGAGAAGGGTGTTACATACACCGTATTATGGTGTAGGATCACTTGACAAACTATGCCTTTTCTTGGATATTCTATCATTTTCTCCATTATATTTTCTTCTTGTTTAGTGGAACTATGCCTACCTTTATGGCTAGATCCCAACTCATACTACTCTTTCCTCTATAAGTTTGAGAGGATCTGCAATATGTTTGTATTGACAAACCTTCTTATTCTTTGACAAACCTTTTATTGTCAACCTTGAAACTTCTTATTTATTCTCTTAATCTCCTTGGGGTAATGATTAATTAAGGGGAATATACCTGTCCTTCTTCAACTAATTTTTCTTATTTCCCATGTTGTGAGTGGTTAGAATTGTATGCTACCATCTTGTTGTTCATTTCTTAGCCCATTGGTTTTGTGTTGTACCATTCTTTGTTGTTCTTGTGGTATATGAATTTCATCTCTTTGGGCATTAGCGTCTTTTATGTGTTTTCATACACACACATCACTATTACATTTTAACAAAACTCAACTTTATAATAAACACTATCACCTTGGCTTGATAGTGAAAATTTGATGGTGTAAAGCTATTTGGAACATTACACCTCGATTAGCACACTAGTATTAGTAAAATCAAATACATTGTTATTATCATGTTATATGCATACAAGGACACAAAAAACCTCACACAATCAATCCACAACAATAATCAAGTTTCTAACACTTATCACAAGGCTTTAAGGCCTGACTAGACCTTCAAGGTCCAACATTGAACCTTCACTTGGTTACTTATGTGATATTAGAGCCTATCTAGTCCAGGTGTTGAAATTGGAAGCTATGATACCATTTTGTAACATACCCCCTATTATCCCTATCCTAAACTCAAGTTAAAAGGAGGTAGTTACTATGTTGACCCAATATCCAAGGTTAAGTTATGGAATTGAGGCCTTATTTTTTTTCTTTTACCCTTCCAAAACTTGAAATGGATGGTACCATCATGTTTTTATTATTGATATGATACTAATGATATAAAAAATTTCTCTGGACCATCTCCCAGATCAAAAGATATGGTCATCCACGGATTATCCATTTAATTAGTGCCACCTCACCAACATGCCATATGGCACCCACATGGTAATCCAAATAGGAATCTCTCTGCCATATGGCAGTATTACCATAGTTGTTGATCCACTCATAGTCATTAAATCTCTTAGAAAATCACATTTCATAATACACATGTATTATGGGCATAATACGTGGTGTGGGCCCATTTCCTTGCCACCTCATCCCAAAGATGTAATCCTAGGAATTACTTGGAAAGCCTCTTGATAGTTATTCCAGGGTACAAAATTCTAAGATTACATGGAACTTTTGGATCCCGTTGCTAATGTGGATCAATACCACTGAGCAAATTTGGCCTTTCAACTGACAACATATGCATTGTTCCACTGTGCCATGTCTTCTTGGAAGTAAAATCCTAGGATTTTTCCATAGTGCCTTTGCACGAAACCTTTGGGCCCTAATATTCCAGCCCCTGACATATACAATATATGTAATTACTCTTTCCTTTCGAGCCTCAAAACTCATTCACAATGGTTCTATTACACAGGGCCTATTATGACTCAGTGCTTGAGTCCATAAATTATCAAGACTCAACCCTTCCCAATGCCTTTGTGCACATATGTGTGTGTGTGTGTGTGTGTGTGCATAAGGCTTGAACTCGGTGGTTTCCCAAGGACTTAATCTAGTTTTGGCTGCAGTGGTTCTGATAAGAGTTGGGGCTTGACTCCTACATATGTTTTCATAAAACCCCCTGGCCTTCATCCTACAAAACACACATATACAAAGATATAAACAAGTTCCATCTCTCTTGAGCTTAAATATGACTCAAACCAGCTTGTTTTTACACATTTACATGCCAATATTAATATAATTATCAAACCAACAACCAGAGAAATCAAACATTTCAATGTGAGTAACTAATACTAAACATAGATTACCTATTTCTTTTACACACAACTATTTGGACCAATTCAAAGACTCAAAATGAGTATAGGAATGTGCAACTCCTAAATATTGACCTAAGTAGTCATAGAATATGTTATAAGATACTATTGATAATACAAGAACATGAATCAAGTATTATTATATCAGTCCCTATGGATCAACCATTGATGAGCCCCAATTTTGGTACAATTCGGGCTCATTTTGGCCTACTTTACTTGCTCAAACCATTCATCTTTATTTGCTTATGCATGCATTTCTTAGTTATTTCATGTTGTTTGTAGGAGGAAGGTTAGACACTTTATCCACGTGACTAATGCATTGTGATTCCAGGTTTTGGCATTAAAAAAAGGGGAACAAAAGACAACGTAGAAGGAGTAAGGAGACATAAGGTGGCACTGCTGACTTTGTGGAAGGATGTCCACAGTATTGGGACATTCCTCGTGATTCCCACCGAGAACTCCGAGCTCCAATCAATCTCCCCTCCGAGCCTCAGAAGTAGCCAGCTGTCCTACAGGAACAGCAGTCATCAACTGTTGACTGCCTCACAAAGCCGCAGTTACACTTCAGTTGGACAGCCGAGCTCCTAAAATCAAGGCTACTTGGCGGATCATCACTTTTTTGTATAAATATGGAGGCCGTAGCCTTAGATGGTTGTTGAATCTCTTGGGTTATCATATCACTTTGGAATCAGTCCAGTTTTGTTTCCTTTTTCTGTAAGCCATTTTGGCATGACGTTGAAGTATTAATAAAGAGGACAGTTTGTGATCGATTCCTGAGTTTTATTAGGAGACTATAGCTCTCAGGTTAGGGCCCAACCTGAGAGCCATAGATCCCCTCTGTTGTAGTATTGTTTTTTATTTCTTTTCCAGCACTTTACGTTTCATTTGCACATGCAATTTGAATGGCAGTCTTGTAATTCGATTTTCTTATGAGTTAGATAGATTTCGTTTATGGTACAATTACTTTTACTTGTTTAGCGTAGCAAATGATACATGACATCCATTGGAGCTCCAACAAAATCGTTTGTTAAGGCTCACTGCCATCTCCTTTGAAGATTGGGGTGCAGTCCCTAGCAGACCACCAAAAACACGCATGAGTTGGTTTATATAGTTATGATTTGGATTTAGATGCTTCCTTGTCATTTATACGAACCACACATCTCTTCATCACAGTCCCATACGTATTTCTCTTTGCGTTTTGGATCACTGTTCAATAAAATCACGGGACACTTAGTGTAGGTTGATGCTTTCTTGGTTTGATCAACAGTTTCGGTCATTTATTTCATTTACACTCTTCTCCATCTCGTTCATTGCCATCCTTTCTGTTTTGACCTTGCATGCAACCACGTTTCTTTGCCTTACACCGCGTTCTGCCCTTTCCTAAACATCTCCTAATCCTCACGTAGCCTCATTTCCTTGACCTTTCACATCCATCACTCCAACACACTCCCTACGCCTGTTTCCCATCTCATCCTTCCATTCCTGAGCCGTCACCAGCCTGTTCCCTATCTCTCACATCC